>MU789767.1:0-11885 GCA_026770625.1 Nicotiana glauca
ACAACAAGTAGAAATCATTTTTAAAGCATAGGTTATTCAACATAATCATGAAGTTCACGTTATAAGACTCACGGTTATGATAGACCCCCAATGTATAGATACTCGTCACCATGCCTATACGTCGGACACAACACATAACAAGTAGCAATTATACTCAACTCCTATTCCCTCAAGCTAGGGTAGACCAAATACTTCCCTCGTTTTGCTACCAATTCAAAATTCCAACATGCCTTTGCCTCGCAAATTCGTCCGAAGCTTCAAATCTAGTCATAATAGTTCAAAATACTCAACACGAATCGTAGGAACAAAGCCCAAATGAATTTATACATTTTCCGAATTAAAATCCGAAATTTAGCTCAAAATTGCTCATGGGACCCACATCTCGAAATTAGAGGAAACTTATAAAATCCGATAACCCATTCCGATACGAGTTCAACCATACAAAAATTATTGAATTCCGATGCCAAATGGACCTTCAAATCCTAATTTTTCATTTTTGGAAAGTTTTACAAAAATCTGATTTTTCTTCCATAAATTCATGGATTCATGATGTAAATGAGTATGGAACCATGATCTATAAAGAATTTATGATAAATAACACTTACCTCATTCAAATTTGTGAAAACCCCTCTGAAAATCGCCCAAACCGAGCTCCCCCAACTCTATTTTTTGTCAAAATGGCCAAAAATCCCGTTTTATAGCATTTTACGTTTCGGGCGCCACAGGTGGCGCAGGGCGCTGCCTGTGGCGCTGGAACCAGTAGCTAAAATTTTTCGGTGCCATGGATGGCGCCCCGCGCTGCCCTGGGCGCTGGCAACGGGCAACTATTTTTTTCCGACACGAAAATGGGCATAACTCTCTCATACGATGTCCGAATTGGACGATTCTTTTTGCTATCGCTCCAAATTTCGATACGGATCTAATGATTCAATCAAAACTGAATTTGGAGGTCATTTTCTTAATTGATACCACTTATTCTTGAAGAAACGGCATCAAAACATTCTAAATTAAGTTCCGTTAACCATCCGAAACCTTTCAAATCAATCTCAATATACGCCTAAGTCCGAAACTACCATACACTGCTATTGTAATCATCAAGACACCATTCCAAAGTCATTTATTCAAAAGTCAACTCTCCGGTCAACTCTTTCCATTTAAGCTTCCAAAATAAGAACTATTCTTTAAATTAAATTCTGAATCTTCCGAAAATCAAACTCGACCTCACATGTAGGTCATAATACATATTACGAAGCTTCTCGGGGTCTTAAGTCACTGAACGAGGAGTTAATTCTTAAAACGATAAATCGGGTCGTTACACTAATAATACGCGTTTTGGTTGCCTCGTTAAAAACCTTGCAAGGAAAACCCAGTGGGACAAAACCTTGTAAGGGAAAAAAAGTACAACGCGTATTAACTCCCCCTGATGAGAGCATCAATTCACATCCTTGAGCATTCCAATCTTGTGCACCATCTTCAAAAGATCTTTGGTAGAGATTTGATGAATAAATCAGTCATATTAACTTGAATGAATATATTGCACCTTGAAATCATCATTCTTGATATAATGTCTTCATATAATATCGTGGAGTGGCTCTTAAATATCTCCATAGAGATTCACGCTATCATATTATCATGCTTATAATTATAGCAAGATACATATATGCACAAATTGCATTGAGGATGTGGTACTTCAAGATCAATAATTGTATATGCTTCAAGCAACTTAAATCTTTTATGGATTGTCATATAAGTTAAGTCATATAAGCCATATAATAGACTTTAGATGTACATCAAGTTCTCATGTCATGCTAGACATACAAGATATTGAAAATTGATTGCACATATCATTGACTTTATACTTTCAAGTATTTGAACTACATGTTCAAAATTGCATGTCTTTCATATGAAACCAATTGTACTTGAATTGTTTCTCTGGACTTAAGATCCTCATATATATTTAGTGTTATAATCAATGTTGTAGACTAACATTTTATATGGGTTCCAACCTCCTTATTTTTCATAAAGACATAACATAGAGATCTATTCATTCATATATTCAGGTACCTAAATCTCTCATGAGATTTTATGAAGTGTTATGTCATGTGATCTTATAGATCACTTGCCTACTTTAGTATGATCATTTTGATCATTTGCTCATCTTCTTTATCAAGAAGTTTATTTGAAACCGATTTGTCTATATGCTTTAAGCGTACTATAGACTTTGTCCTTCTAGGACTTAATAGAGCATTTGCAATGAGAATATAGTTACCTTCTTTGGGTCAGCAAATGCGTCTTTCATGCTTTGCAATATATTACAAATGAACTATCCTTTTATGAACTTCAGATTCATATTATCTTATTGAGGATCTAGATGTAGAAACGATTATTCATTCCTCGTAACTTTTCTCAACTCTTTTTCATGTCTCCCCCCCATGTTAGAAAAACTAACTTGTTTCCTCAACTTTGAGAATCCATCTTTGTGCGTTATGGTGTTAATCAAAATATACACCGCACATCAATAATAATAAGATGAAATTATTTGGTTCCTGACCTTGAACCACTTGTGAGGGGAGAAAATAATATACTATGATATATAACGTATATCATTGATATAGATAACTTTGTTCTCATAAGCAATTGTTTAGCTATTAAGTGGAGGAACTCAATAAATTATTTTGCTAAACCAACTGTGATGTAAACCAACTTATCAAGATGAACTATCTTGAATAAAAAATTTAGAAATTATGCTCTAAATCAAATTACTGAGCAAGTTACCTCGCAAACACCATGTTGCGGGTTAATAATAATCACACATGTAACCATCTCATAGATGCATCTTATGTGGATGGCAGGTGAATGGACCCATATTCACCTTGGATATTTCCAGCATTCATGGGATTCAATCCCAATTTTAGTTGGTATATTAATTAATGAGAACAAGTAATATAAGAGAATTCGTAAAGAACATTCTAGTTCTTTAATATTTACTTATGTGAATTCTCTATTATTTTTGCACATCATGCTTAAATTAATATGGCTAAATCAACTATGCCAATTGAATAAATTATCAATATCGATAAATTTCATATTTACACATGACGTGTGCAAATATCAATAAACTCAAGTTTATTATGATATGAGTTTTTATATCAATAAACATCCACTTTATTGTGGTATTCTTTAATTTGTGTAGTACAAATTAGAGAATAAAGCGGGTAGCTTTTCACATACATATTACCCAGCAACAAGTTGTAATAATAGAAGATATTAAATCTTTCCTTTATTTATATTCTCAATATAATCAACCGCTTTTGCGTATACTTTGGAAACTGAATAAGTTTCTTTGAGACTTACTACAACACAATACCTTATTGGTAATCAATTGTGTTTCTCCAAAATAATAATAATTGGCTCTTCCAGAGCTCTCAATTAATTTGGTGCTACCACATATTCATCAACATCCATATGATGAATATCTCTTTTAAAGAGAAAGTTATACCATATTATGGTTATGATCAAAATTATATGCAAGATTTGTTTCTTGAATTACCATTATCTTTTAATAATCACAATGCCAAAATATTTTGGCGTACAATAGGTACGTGACTAATGACCATTCATGCCATAATAATGATATTATTTTCTTATATCATCTCAAACCTCCTTTTAGAGGTGAGTATAGTATATTCACTACCACTAGCACGTTCATATTCTTTGAAGAATGTATATGTATTCATAAATTAGATGTTGTCACATTCACATCATGAATGGACAATATCATCTATATGTGCTTTACAAAATCTCATGTCAAATCGATTACAAATATTTTTCACAGAATAAAAGATTATTTTGAGAATCCTTATTGTTCTTATTACCACAAATGATGACGATTATAATTTCGTCTATTTTCACATCCACATCCATTGATATCTTCACAGTAATAATTTTGTCTTCTTTCAGACTTATCACATACTGCTATCACATCCTCTTAAAGGAATGAGAATGGAGCAAATTCAATGGGACGAATTTTCAATAGTTTGCCTACAATCATACATGAATTTGATCATGGCAAGACATAGAAATTTTATCACTTCAGGTGGGTATAATTTCTTACAAACTCCATTAGAGAGAAATTTTACCACTTCAGGTGGGTGTAATTTCTTACAAACTCTATTAGAGTTATAATCAGACTTTGTTGTCTTTGCTTGTATTTAAAATCAAAGTATAGAATAAAAGAGAAAAATACGGTTAAATACTTACCTTAAATCCAGAATTTAATTATGAAGGAAGTTCATGGAATAATTGACAATCATTATGCTCAATCCCAAAACTTTTATTCAATTAGTTAGAATCTCGTTCTGATAATGTGTTATGAACAATAAAAGAAGAAGAAGAATATTGTTGAGAAAAGTAGGGAGAGAGAATTCTTATTAATTTTGGGATGAATTACAATGGAATAGAACCCTTTATTTATATGGAGAGAGTGACTTAGCCACCAAGTAATAAACCCTAGAATCTCTCTAAATATAGACATTCATCTTAAATAGAATCCTACCTATTTATAACAGGTATGCTAAAACCTAAATTTTCTTTATTGTTCATATATATGGATTTTCTTATTGGGAAAATGGGCATGTTAGCTTCAGTATTATTCGAAATTGATCGATTTTACCCTCTATTTGACCTTTGGTATAATATTACCTGTTAGGAAAAAATTTCCTTTTTGCTCTCACCAAGTCAATCTTAGAGTAACCTTAAATCATAGTCAAAAGATGAGTAAATTAGCCTTTTTTCTCATAAAAGTAATTAAATACGTGGAATCCACCTATTTCACGATAGATACACTATTAATAATAAAGACAAATAAAATGTGTCTTATTCAAAAATGTTCTTTTCTGAAGGAAAATGTGATTACTTTTCCTACACGTATGCATTATCATTTAGGGTAAATTTAAAGCAGTAAAAATGAATGGACTTAATTTCTCTCTCTACATATTACTCGTGATCTCGGCACATGTTAGCTAAACATACACCGATGTGGTTATGGCAGGGGCGAGAGGTCGGGGAAGAGGAAGGGACGAGATCGACCTAGAAAAATACCAATTGTAGCTTTTGGGAGCTCAGTTGGAGCTCGGATTCAAGGAGAAGCAACACCTAAAAGTACACCAATGACGTCTCCTGTGCAGCTAGCTCAGGAAATAGATCTGCTGAAAAAGGATCTACTTCAAATACTAAGGAGATGCCTAAGGAACTGGGGATGACAGGCACTATGGAGGCTAATACAAAGGACCTAACACAAAAGTCCATGGAACTAAGGACAGCTCAAAGCAATGGAACCGTGACTGTAATGAAGATTAATAAAACAGTGAATCCAGTGCAAAAGCCAGCAGATCGAGCAGAAGAAGCAGTTAATCCGGCAGGAGCATGGACAAACTTGTTCAAAAGGAACATATCTGCAACTAATGGTATGGCATTAACTTATATCCAATGAAAAACAGTAGATGGAAAAACGGTGGTGCAATTGGAAGTAGAACCAAAGGAAGAGAAGTGGAAATGTGCTCTAATTGCATATGTTATTGGGGAAACTCCTGGGTACAACATTAGGAACATGTATATTAGCCAAAATTGGATAAATATAGACACACCAGAAGTATATTTACATGATGACGGATATTATATGATTCGATTTAATTCTATAACTAACATGCATGCTGTATACTATAATGGGCCATACACTATCAGCAATCGTCCTATAATTTTGAAGCCACGGACAACAGATTTTGATTTCAGCAGAGAGTTTCCTACTGATATACCATTGTGGGTGAAATTTCTTAATTTACCTATGAACTGCTGGGGTAATAAATCTTTGAGTAGAATTGCAAGTGTATTGGGGACTCCTGTGTTTGCTAATGAATGCACCACAAAATAGGCAAGGATTTCTTATGCGAGAATGCTTGTAGAAATAAATGTTAGTTGTCCTCTCCCTGATGAAATTACAGTGATTGATTCTAAAGGAAAATACTTCCAACAACATGTGACATATGATTGGAAGCCAGAATTTTGTGGAGTCTGTCAAGTAGGTAGACTCAAATGTAGGGAAAAGAAAGCGGGTGAAGGCCAAAAGGATGTTCAACATAAAAGGAAGAGGAACAAAATTGTCACACATGAATGGAGATACAAAGGTCTTGTGCAGCCAACTCTGCCAGTTGAGAAACAAGTGGAGCAAACGATGGAGAATAAGCAACAAATCCAACAAGTAAATGAGAAGATGAATGCTACTCCTGGAAATAGAATAGAAGAGCAACCGGAAAAGAATAAACGGAAGGCTATTGAAAGCCCTAAGTTCAATCTTCAAAACTTTCCCATATTATGTTCTGTTCCTATCAAAAATGGGTTTGGAGTGATACATGAGGGATATAGTAAAGAGCAAGACCTACCTCTAGATAGAGGGGGATCCAAAGCTACATGATGAATTGGTTAATATGGAATGTTAGGAGAATAAATAAGAGGTATAAGCAAAAGGAACTAAGGAATTACTTAAAAACAAAAAAAATTAGATTAGATGGTCTCATAGAAACAAGAGTAAAGGAACATAACTCTAAGAAGACCAGGGAAAGAAATTAACCCAACATGGAAGGTATATGATAATTATCAGGCTGTAGTTAATGGAAGAATCTGGTTGGTTTGGGATCCACAATGGTGTGAAGTTAAGATGGTGAGAGCTGAAGCACAAATACTATATTGTGACGTCACAAGTAGGATAGGAGGCATCAATTGCTTTCTTACCATTGTATATGGCTTCAATACTATAGAACACATGAGATCATTGTGGGAGCATCTGAAAGAAGTGGCTGTAGGCAATAAAAAACCTGGCTTGTTGCTGGAGATTTCAATGCAGTACTGTATCAAGATGATAGACTGTTTGGCAACCCAGTCACTTATAAGGAAATCAACAGTACTCTGAGTGCATGCTTGGACTTTTACTAATAGAAGTTCAGTGGAGTGGGGGCTACTACACATGGTCCAACAAACAGCTGAACACGGATAGAATATATAGTAGATTGGATAGGGCTTTTGGAAACCATGAATGAATGATGACTTGGGGACATGTGATAATGCAATATGTTGATCCTTTCATTTCTGACCATGTACCTATGTTACTAACAATGGTATCTGCAAATTACAACATCAAAGTCTCTTTCAAGTTTTTTCAATATATGGGCTGAGCATAAAGATTTCATGAAGATTGTAGAAGAAATATGGCATAACACATTTTCCACAAACATGAAAAATATTTGGAAGAAGCTGAAGAACCTTAGACCGGTCTTGAGGAAACTGAATAATGAAGAGTTTAAGTTCATCAAGCAGAAAATAGAGAAGGCAAGACATAACTTAAAGAGCACTCAGGAACAAAATCAGCTAAGGAGTAACACAGACCTACTCACAAAAGAAAGAAAACTGTTACAGGATCTGGAGAAATAGTCATTGGTAGAAGAGAGTGCATTACAACAGAAAGCTAAAGCTAGTTGGATCAAGCTTGGAGACTCAAACAACAAGTATTTCCCAGCATTGATTAAAGAGAGGACTCAAAAGAAGCAGAATACAGAACCTACATCTCTTGATAACAGGAAACTTATGGATCCATATGAAATCAGAGAAGAGATAATCAAGTTCTACAAAAGCTTGATGATTTCTGCAGCTCATGTATTGCCAGCAGTTAACAAACAAACTATGAGGAAAGGGCCAATCAATACTCAGTAACAAAGGATTAGATTATGTGCAGAAGTAACAGAAGAGGAGATATATGATGGACTATCTATAATAGGGAATGATAAATCTCCTGGAGTTTATGGTTACAATGCTTACTTCTTCAAAAAAGTATGGCCTCTTGTGAAGACAAAAGTTATTGATGTTTTTAAGGATTTCTTCAAAACTGGGAGACTGTATAGGGTAATTAACTGTACTGCTATCACACTAATTCCAAAAATTTCCAAGCCAAATACTGTGAAGGAGTACAGGCCTATAGCATGTTGTACTGTGCTATATAAAATAATTGTCAAAATACTTGCCTCCAGATTGCAGAAAGTGGTGCCAGACATTATTTGTGAAGGCAGGCTAGATTCATTCCTGGGAGGAAAATAGCTGACAACATCTTCCTTGCCCATGAGCTAGTAAAAGATTATACAAGGAAGAATTTATCACCTAAGTACATGATAAAAATTGATTTACAAAAAGCATATGATTCTGTTGAATGGCCCTTTGTGAGAGAGATGTTAATTGAGCTTGGTTTCCCTGACCAATTTGTGTTTTGGATAATGGAGTGTGTTCAAACTATAAACTATATAGTGGTGATGAATGGTGAACAAAGTAAGCCCTTTAATGCAGCTAGAGAATTTAGACAAGGGGATCCAATATCTCTCTTTCTATTTGCAATAGCTATGAAGTATTTGAGTAGACGACTTAGTGAATTGAAAGAGGATAAGAGGTATCAATTTCACTCAAAATGTGCAAAACTAGGTATCACATACCTAAGTTTTACAGATGATCTACTGGTGTTTGCCAAAGGAAACCTTCCTTCTATCACTGCACTCTATGAATGTTTCACAATTTTCTCTGCAACCTTAGGACTGCAAGCTAATCTTGGGAAGACTCGTGTATATTTTGGAGGAGTTAGGAAGGAAGAACAGGATAATATTTTGAAGCACTTGGGGTTTGTCCATGGGAATCTGCCTTTTAATTACATGGGAGTGTCTTTATCTACAAAGAAGATTTCTCTACTGCAGTGGCAACCTTTGATAGAGAAAATTATAGCCATAATCACTTCATGGATAGCAAATAAATTATCCTATGCAGGGAGAATTCAATTAGTGAAGTCAGTTCTGTTTGATATGCAAGCATATTGGGCTCAACTATTCCCTATTCCTTCGAAGGTATTGAAAACTATAGATGCCTATTGCAGAAGCTATGTATAGTCATGTAGTAATTCAATTACCAAGAAAGCCCTAATAGCATGGGATAGAGTATGTATGCCTAAGTCTATGGGAGGAATAGGTATCATCAACATAAAGTTATGGAACCAAGCTGCTCAAATCAAGACATGCTGGGATATTGTTCATAAATAAGACAAGATGTGGATTAGATGGATTCATGCTTATTATATCAAAGGAAAGCCATTGATGGAAACAATAGTTCCAGCACAAGCAAGTTGGATTACTATGAAGATATTGGAATTGAAGAACAAGCTGAATTTTATACTTGGAAACAAGACCACAAGGAGTTTGACAAATACTTTCTACTATAAGCTGCTTCCTGAAATGAGGCCAGCAATCTGGAAGAGCCTTATGTTCAAAAATGAGGCGAGGCCAAAAGCAAGCTTTATAATGTGGTTACTTTTACAGGGGAGATTGGTAACAACAGATAGACTAATGATATGGGGCATGACAGTGGACACCACTTGCTCTTTATGTCAAGCAGAACTGGAAACTAGAGAACATTTGTTTGTTGAATGTGACTTTGCTAAAGCTATATGGAGGAGACTGCAAAAATGGTTAAAATGGCAGCAAACAACAGATGAATGGAATCAACATGTTTACTGGGCTATCAAAAGTGCTAAAGGAAAATCACAACAAGCTCAAATTTTCAAATTGGTATATGCAGAATGTATATATGCTATATGGATGGAAAGGAACAATAGAGTGTTTGAAAAGAAAACTAGAAGCTGGGAAACAATTGTACGGGAAATTATCTATATTTGTTATGTTAGTGCAGGCCCTAGAGTAAAAGAGTACCTACAGAGTTTTACATTTTAGATGTTTAAGAATTATGTATTAGTTGAGAACTCCTTGTATATAGTAGTAGTGAGGAAAAAGATAGATAGAGTTTCTTTTCAGATAGCTAATTATGTTTTGATTAGCTATGACTTGTAAAGTTTCCAAAGGTGATTAATACAAAAGGTTAGTTACAAAAAAAAAAAAAATGAACTTGAGTCGTGCATTGACTTGCAAATTAAGACAAAGTCAACGTTTCTACAATTTACTATGCATTATCCTTTTCTATATAACACTAAACTAATATTCCACACCTTTGTGCAATAAGATTTAGGTATCGATAAATTTTAGTTATTTCTTCTAATAATCTACTTGTAGATTATTATTCATCAAAACTAAAATTGCCATCACCACCAACCACCACCATCCCCTTCCTTCGTCGGCCTTGTCGTAAGGTTCTTGCACTTATTTGGCTGTCGATTTCACTCGTATTGATTACCACCAACACTGATACTATTTCTACAAATATTGGCGATGTCAAAATCTCGTTTGAGGACGTTTTTGCTTACATGTAAAATTCCCAGTTTACTATAATTTATATTATCTAAAGTCTAAAGTAATACCCCCTTCATCCTATTTTATACGATATTCTTTCTTTTTTAATCAGTAAAAAAAAGACATGTAACGACCTGGTCGGTCGTTTCGTGAGTTATAGCCACGTTTCTCCCATTTCTGGTTCCTAATTGTTCCTTAGCTGTATTTCTTCGTATCATGTTGGTTGCTTCGGGTTTGGAGTGGTTTCGGTGTGGAACGAAACACTTAGTCTCCTATTTAGAAGTATAAGTTGAAAAAGTAAATCTGATGTTGACTTATGTGTAAACGATCTCTGGTGTGAATTATGAATGGTTCTGTTAGCTCCGTTAGGCGATTTTGGACTTGGGAGCGCGTTCGGAATGTGATTTGGAGGTCTGTGGTAGAATTAGACTTGAATTGGCGAAAGGTGAAATTTTGGCGATTTTGATCGACAGTGAAAATTTTGATATCGGGGTAGGAATGAAATTTCGAAAGTTGGAATAGGCTCGTAATATCATTTGTGATGTGTGTGCAAAATTTCATATCATTCGGACAAGATTTTTTAGGTTCGGCATTATTGCAAGATTATATGAAGTTGCATTATGTTATACTCCCTCCTTTCCAGTTTATGTGAACCTATTTCCTTTTTGGTCCGTTCCAAAAAGAATGAACCCTTTCTAAATTTGGAAATAATTTAGCTTAAACTTCCAATTCTACCCTTAATGAGAAGTTTTTACAACCACACAAATACTCTAGGCCCCATTTTGATTTATTTAGGACCACAAATTCCAAAAGTCTTCATTTTTTCTTAAACTCCGTGCTAAGTCAAACATGTTCACATAAATTGGAACATTGGGAGTATTCTTAATTTTGCCACATTTGGTTGCCATATAGTGTTGAATTGCAATTAATTTGTATGTAATTGTTTAAGTACGTTGGTGAAGTTGTGTAGTCTCTGTAAGGACACTCATTGTCGATACTCGATATCTTGAAAACAAGTAGGTAATCTTACTCATTTTTTGGTGTTTGTTATGCAAATTAAGGAAAATAATTTCTCAAGGGTATTCATAAATAATTTAGATACAATAAACATGAAGTCATAAACTTTCGAACCAACAACCTTTCAAACCCACAAATTTCATAAACTTCTGAATCACTAAACTTTCGAAACCACGAACTTTCGATCCCGTAAACTTTATAATTTCTAAACTCGTAAACTTCCAAACACATAAACTTCCGAACTCATAACTTTGGAACTTGTAAAATCTCGAACCTGTAAATCAAAAGATGGAAAAACTAAAACTGAAAATATATAAAGAATAATATTTTTTTCTCGGGGAGGGAAGGGGAGGGGTACAGAAAAACGAAAAAATAAAAATTTGAAATTACAAAAAAAAAAAAAATAAATAAAAACTTTTTTGTGCGGGGTGTGGGGTGCAAAAAACGAAAAAAAAAATAAAATTTTGAAAAAAAAATCCCGGGGGGATGATGAGGGGAAAAAATAGAATTTTTTTTTAAAAAAAAATACCCTTTTTTGGAGAGAGG
>MU789767.1:29223-40955 GCA_026770625.1 Nicotiana glauca
ATCTTTTCCTTTGATTCTAAATTCCAATATGTATATTACTGGTCTTATAGTAGTGTTTAGATTCCTTAGATGCTCATGACTTGTGACACCCCGATTTCGGGCTGAGTTGGGCTGGTTCCCTATTTTATCATTTTTCTTCCACATTTATGATAATGGTATCTATGGTTTTGACTCATTCATGTTAAGTAATTGTTAAAAGAGGTATTATTAATCTGTTGGATGGCATTGTCTTCACGAGAGGCGCCATCACGACCGGATTTGGGATTTTGGGTCGTGACAACCTTGGAGGATCACATGGAGCACTTAATGAAGGTTTTCCAAGTCTTGAGGGAGAATGAGCTATACATAAAGATGGAGAAATGTTATTTTGTACAATCAAAGGTGAACTTCTTGGGCCGTGTCATTAGCAATGGCAAGCTACGCATGGACGAGGCTAAGATACGCGCTATCCAATAGTGGGAGGCACCTACAAAGGTAACTGAGTTGAGATCCTTCCTTGGCCTTGTTAAATACTATCGTCGGTTCATTAGTAGCTAATCAACCAAGGCCGCACCATTGACTGAGTTGCTAAAGAAGAACAAGCCGTGGGTTTGGACGGAGCATTGTCAAAAAGAATTTGAAGGCCTTAAAGAAGTTGTAATAGAGGAGCCAGTCTTGGCATTACCTGACTTTGCCAAGACATTTGAGGTGCACACATATGCCTTAGAATTCGCCATTGGGGGTGCCCTAATGCATGATAATCATCCCATAGCATTTCAGAGTCGCAAGTTAAATGAGACGGAGTGGCGTTACATAGTGCAAGAGAAGGAAATGACTGCCATTGTGCATTGCCTTCGTACATGGAAACATTATCTGCTCGGGTCGAGGTTCCTGGTCAAGACCGAAAATATGGCTACTAGCTACTTTCAGACGCAGAAGAAGCTCACACCAAAATAGGATAGGTGGCAGGATTTCTTGGCTGAGTTTGATTATGTGCTGGAGTACAAGCCGGGCAAAGGTAATGTTATAGCTGATGCCTAGAGCCGTAAAGTCGAGCTTGCTGCCATCACTTCAGCAAGTTGGGACATTCGTGAGGCTATAAAAGAAGGCATGTAACATGATCCAACAGCCAAACAACTTATCGAGTTAGCCAACCACGGCAAGACGAGACGTTTTTGGGTAGAAGACGGCCTATTGTTTACCACGGGTTGGCGAGTCTACGTGCCAAAATTTGGAGACATTAGACGACGGATCATAAGGGAGAGTCATGACACAATGTGGGCTGGTCATCCAGGTCAACGCCGCACTAGGGCCTTGGTTGAGTCAGTCTACTATTGGCCACGCATGTGAGATGACATAGAGTGCTATGTGCAGACTTGTCTTGTCTGTCAACAGGACAATGTTTAACAACAACAGATCGGAGGAATTTTGGAGCCACTGCCAGTTGCAGAGCATCCATGGCAGAGCATCACTATGGACTTTATCACTTGTCTACCGAAGTTCGATGGTTATGGTATTATTATGATGGTCGTGGATAGATTTTATAAATATGCCATCTTCATGCCTGCCTCACCAGGTAGCATTTCCAAGGAAGACACCAAGCTATTCTTTAAGAAAGTGGTGAAGTATTAGGGGTTAGCAAGGAATATTATCAGTGATCGAGACCCCCGTTTTACTAGAAACTTTTGGAGAGATTTATTCGACATACTTGGCACGGAACTACACTTTTCCACTAGTTTCCACCCATAGACAGATGGACAAACGGAACAGGTCAATGCCTTACTTGAATGCTACTTGAGGTATTATGTAAGCACGCATCAGAAAGATTGGGCAAGGCTCATATACAATGTCCAATTCTCTTATAACTTGCAGCGGAGTGAGTCCACGGGGCAGACACCATTTGATCTAGTCGTAGGCCAACAACCACAAACTCCACATTAATTACCTGCTGCATTCGAGGGAAAGAGTTTGGGGGATTATCATATGGCCAAAGGTTGAGAGGAGCAGCTTGACACTACTAAGTCCTACTTGGATAAGGTAGCTAAAAAGATGAAGTTTGTGGACCGTAAGCATCGTCCTACGGACTATAGAGTTGTGGGCATGGTCATGGTGAAGTTTAACCCAAGATAGTTCAAGGCACCATGGGGCATGCATCAGAATCTGATTCGAAAGTATGAGGGGCCATTTAAGATCATCGCCAAGGTAGATAAGATCTCATACAAGCTTGACATGTCATCGTATCTTAAGATATACCATGCCTTCCATGCCAAGATGCTTAAGCCATATCATGAAGATAAGTATGATCCGAGTAGGGTCCAATTCCAATGACTATCACCGCCTCGTATGATTGGGAGATTGAGACTATTATTGATTATCAGGCCAGGAGAAAACAAGGGCAAAAATCCACTGCTATGTTCCTCGTCCATTGGAAAGGGCAATCACTGGAGAAGGCCATGTAGGAATGATATAAAGACTTGTGGCAATTCAAAGATAAGATCTGAGAGTTTATGCAGCAACATTGCGCCGCGATCGTCACAATATTAGGTGGGGGAGAGTATGATGATCCGCCATGTCATCATGCCACATAGGCACCATTTGACATATTAATGCCATGTGGAAGCTTACATAAGAGGAAGGCTAGCATTTGTGAGAAGATTCTAGAGAAGTATGGACATATCCTAAGGAAGACCCTAGATCCTTATGGATTTGTTAGGAAAGTCCTTGGAATCTTCTAGGCTTGTAAAAACTTCTAGAGAAAGCCCTTATCTTGTAAATATTAAGGACTTATGTAATAATTATTATTTACGCACCAGTCCCTTTGAGACTAGTATATAAAAGGGGCATTCATTTGTAATTCACCAAGCAAACAATTCAAGTTCTCTCTAATATACAAAGCTTCCTTTAACAATTCTCTTGTGCTTTTTATACCATTCTCTTAGTGATATTGAGTGTAGTAAGGCTGACTTGGCATAGCAAGAACGTGAGCAAGATGTGCAAGATCGTGAGCGAGTTGTCAAGTGCCACACGTGTATTTAGTTAAAAACTAAGGACGTGACAATGCGTCACCTAATTTAATTGCCTAAAATCAATAGTCACCATTAGATCGTTTTCCACTTGGTTCCATGTGGGTGGTGATGTCCCCACATAATAATTATCCACAATTTTCTAATTATATTATTAATCCCCTACTAATTTAATAATTAACCAATTACCCACATAATTAAGAATTATCTCAAATTACTTAAAATACTAGTCACTTTAACACACTGTATATACCTTACTATCATCGTCATGTGGCACCTTTTATGGCACTAGTCCATAAATATCGAGTATTATAGCTTGGATCGTATTTATCCCAAAATGCCAATCTTCGACGAAACTTGTCATCTTTGATTTTCTTACCCTCTCACCTTCACGAACTTGTTTGAAATAGCATAATACCTATAATCTCAAAATAATCTCATTCCTGAATTTACGCCAATTAACTTATGACGAAACTTTATCGTACGAAAATGCGGGATGTAACATAATTTCCAAGCTTTCATCAATTTACTTATGGCTTACTTTCACGTACGAAAATATGGGGTGTAACATTAGATTCCTACAAAGCAGAAGCAGGTCCATCGGTACAACCTTGTCGTTAGCATCAGAGTTTACGGGGGTAACGTTGTTGGCATCTGTTTGCGGTTGGGTGCTAGCGAGGGTGTCACGACCCCAGTTCACCCTCCATGAACATGTCGTGATGCAACCTAGTCCCTATGACTAGGTAAGCCTAACAATGCGGAAGATAAACCAAAATTTGCGGAAGAAAATAAATAAAACTGAACTGGTAAAAGTAAATAGGGTTTAAGGTGCCGCTCGGCACATACCACAACAATTCTCAAAGCTAACAAACTCCCCAAACCCGAAAACTCACAAATCACAAGCTAAGGGATACATAAGAGGCTCTGACTCAAGAATATCTATACAAAGGATAAAATACTGGAAGAACTATACTTATTATAGAAAAGCTAGAAAGGGACTCCTTGGTCTGCGAACGTAGCAGATATACCTTGAAGACTCTACCGATACGCCTCCTTCCAAGGCTGATAGAACTGAACGGGAGTACCTGTATCTGCACAACAAAAATGTGCAGAGGAGTAGTATGAGCACACCACGGCGGTGCCCAGTAAGTATCAAGACTAACCTCGGTGGAGTAGTGACGAGGGACAGTCAAGGCACCTACCGGTCAATAAACAGTATAATCATAGGAATAATTGTAACGACATATAAATATGTAAGACTGCATGAATGACCAAGAATGCTACAATTCACAATAAGGGATAAATACAATAATTAACAACGAGAATATAATAAACTATGATGCAAAACGACAGCAGAATCGCAACCCAAATCCTAAGGTCACAACACAGCAAGGGGACGAACAAGTCGATAACTCATATCCTATAATGATTTTCACAAAAGGTCTTATTTACCTCTTTCCACAATTTCACCAAGTCTCGAACATCCAATACTCGTAAAGGCCCAGCATCTGAAATCCAACAATTGGCATCCCGTGCCCCGTCAATCTCATGGTCATGCTGACCACTAACTGGCCAACTAGGGCCACTCTCACAAATATAATGGATAAACGAGGGCGTACCTCCATCCTTAACAAAAACAAGAGGAATCCACCTCTAATAGGAGTGTTCAGCTACGTGTATGCATGTGCAAGTGTTTCTAACAAAATTCTACCAGCTAGCAAACATGAAAAGGAGAACGGTCCGCACATACGATGTTCCCTCACAACTCCCAAGTAGTAACGCTCATACAGGTAAACAACCCACAATCACAATATAAAACAAATAGGAATGCCTCAACAGGCCGTCACAACTCTATACAATCAATCCCTGACGTAGCCCTCTTATTTCACCATGTGTGCAATAAATAATATAATAGGTACCGCCTTATTTTGCCACACGTGCATAACAATGTTCCCACCTTATTCCGCCATATGCGCAACCCACATATAAGCATATAACATATCCCGCCTTATTACGCCGCATGCGCAAAACATCAATAATAACAATAGCATGGCAAAGACCTCGCGCAACCTTTCAACAACAACCGCACGGCAGAAATCTCGTGCATCACAGTAGCAACAACCGCACGACAGAAACCTCGTGCATCACAATATCAACAACCGCACGGCAGAAACCTCATGCATAACAATATCAACAACCACATGGCAGAAACCTCGTGCATCACAATCTCAAGTACAACACAACAAATGACAATATATATATATAGGAACAAAGCAAGAGAATCAATTCAAGGAATTCCGTTCATCAAAAGACGGTATAACTAACTCATAAGGGATAACCGAAACAGAGAAATACTAAGCGCAATAAGAACAACTCAACAAGGGAGAAATAATACAAAACAACGATTTCATAATACTCAGTTCAGCAACAAGGAAGTTAACATGAATTAAATAATTACAATTAAGAAAATATCAACTAAACATGGAATATCTAACTCCTTCCCAATTAAGACCAATTATTTATACGGGAGATAGAAATGAGGCTTTCCAAATAAAGACAAGCAGTTAGGAATGATAATGTGACTATAGAAGGGTAAAAGTCTATAGTTGAACAAGTAAAAGTCCATTAGGAAACAAGAATAACCAAAAAGGGCAAATAAATTCCGAGTAAGTCATGTAGAGGTGAAACTAATAACAGGGAACTCAATCGTATCAAGAACAACTTCATATTCGGTGATTACAAGGATCTAAGAGCCTAAAGGATCAATTTACCACAAATAAATCAGAACACGCACTCGTCACCTCACGTGCAAGGAATACAATCAACATAGAAGACTCAAATCCTAAGGGGTAGTCCCCCACACAAGGTTAGGCAAGATACTTACCTCGAACCAGCCAAAATCCACTAGCAACCACGTTCTTGCCACGAGTTCTCGACTCCAAATGGCCCAAATCTATTCAATTAAATCACACATTGTAATCAACATCTCAAGCAATTGATTATATTATTTAATTCAAAGCTAAAGCGTTAAATTAGGTAAAATGACCAAAATGCCCCTCAGGCCAACGTCTCGGAATCGAATAATTTTCACATTTTCAGAACTCTCGCACTCTCACGAGTCTAACCATATAATAATCTCCCAAATCGGAGGTCAATTGCCCACTCAAAACACAATAATTAAGCCTAAGAAGTTTCATCCAATTTTCCCCAATTTTGACCTTGAATTCGAATTCTAAAGGTGGATTTAACTATATATTGATAGAAAACAACTAAATAAGGTTAAGGAAACATTACCCAGTGATCTTCTCTTCAAATCCCACCCAAAATCGCCTTCTCCTGAGCTCCCAACTGTTTTTTCTAACCTTTGAATTAACCCTCGGATTATTCTATTTCATACCAGTGATTTCCGCTTTTGCGGTCCAGGGACCGCTTTTGCGGTTCTCTTAATTAGCCGACCAACCGCTTCTGCGGTCCACCTATCGCTGAAGTGAGTTCGCTTTTGCGGAATTTACACCGCTTCTGCGGTTCCCAAGCCAACATCCACTTTTCGCTTATGCGGCTGCCAAGCCGCTTCTGCAGCGCCGCTTCTGCGGTTCCCAAGCCGCAAAAGCGAAAACACCAGAAGGCCTGCTGCAATTTTCTTCTAACCTCAAAATTTTACCCGTTGAGCATCCGAAACACACCCGAGGCCCCCGGGACCTCAACCAATCACACACACAAGTCATATAACCTAACACGAACTCGCTCGAAGTCCTAAATCAACATCGAAACGACGAATCAAACCAAAAATCAAGCTTATGAACTTCCAAGTCTTCAAATAACGAATCTCATGCCGAAACCTATCAATTCAACTCGGAATGATGCCAAATTTTGCAGACAAGTCCAAAATGACATAACGGAGCCGTTCCAACTCTCGGAATCGCATTCCGACCCCGATATCCCAAAAGTCAACTGTGGGTCAAACTTCTTCATTTTCCAACTTCAACTTTCGCCGAAATGCCTCAACTTACTCTACGGACCTCCAAATCTGAATCCGGACACGCGCCTAAGTCCAAAATTACCATACGAAGCTGTTGAGATCATCCACGACCCATTCCGGGGTCGTTTACCCAAAAGTCCAATTCCGGTCAACTTTTCACCGTTCTAACTTCCAAAACAAGGTTTCTTCTCTAAATTTGACTCTAAACCATCCGAAAGCCGAATTCCACCATGCACGCAAGTCGATACTCATATTCCGAAGCTGTTCCAGACCTTATGCCGCTGAACGGAGCTTAATTTCTCAAAACGACCGGTCGGGTCGTTACATCCTCCCCCTCTTAAAACCAACGTTCGTCCTCGAACGTGCTAAGATTCGCCTCGAAGTCCTCAAGTCACTGAGTGCGCACTTCCAACATACACCCGCGGGTGATCCCACGTCACCCCAAATCACATAAGCACGACGACGCCATCTCAACTGAAATTTAACCTTTCTAGCAATACCATTAAGCCTTCAAGCCAGAATTCTCGCCTTCCATCCGTTTCCCAAAAGACCCGATTCTAAGTCCATATCCGGTATCAGTCTCAACCAGCTATTTCAATACAAGCCAACACACACAGGGTACAGCCACACAACATGACACACCACACATAGGCCCACAATAACATTTCTGATAGCAATACTTGCCTGAGATCAAATCCGTACCGGCCATAAGCCTCATCTTCACAGGAACTCTTTTCAAACCTCCACAACACTGGCGATGATACAATAACCACGAAAACCACATAACAAAACACCCGAATAACCAAATCTCAGCCAACACCAACGGGTACACACCCCACAAACTAAAACTCAAGAAGCATAAAACGAAAATGAATGAATATGGGAAGGGAAAACACATAAGGGAGCTAACAAACAATCAAACTAGCACAAATTATTCTACAACGCAAATCTACCAGGACATTTAACAAGAAGGAATGAAAGCATATAAAGGACTCACAAGGATCTTATACTGATATAACTCTCACCGCAGTTCACAGCCCGGTCTCAACATATCAAAACCACCTGAAATCCCGAGGGTCCCGCCCTCAACACTGAATCACAAGTAGGGCACGCATCAACCCATCTAGAGACTCTCACTAGATCAATATCGTCTACAATTTACAACACAGACCAGCTCCCACACCGGTGGAGCATAGAAATCGCAGCTCATAACCAAGAATGCTCAGAAGTCACATCAAGCCTACCAAAACAGACAACAGGAAAAATACTACTAGCCTCGTGACTCTCGACAACAGCTAGAATCAGACGATAGACACGGTTATCAATCATAAAACCTCCCAACAGGATAATCACATAGACGGAGTGCAAATCATGAAGCGCTCCCATAAATGGAGCAACAAACAAGGAAATCCGCCCCGATAAGCAGAACTCTGATGAACTACAAATAGTGCCCCTCTATAACAAACCGAATCCGTACCTGAGTGACACTCAACTGGCGCACCGGCCTCAAGCCCACTATATGAAACACATCAACGAGCTGGGCCTCCCCCTCTTGGGAGCCCTCTACCTGCCTGAATACCTCGTTGGGACACACCGGTCTGAAGTCTGGGACAATATTTCATCATGTGGCTAGTATCTCTACACACAAATCACCCTCTCTGCTGACGAGGTGGTGGGAACTGTACGATACGGGTACTCCGAGACCCCTGAACACCTGAATCACCATGCATAGTTTGAAGCGCGAACTGAACTGGTTGGCCCGCAAAACCTCTACCATGACGCACCCTGCCTCCAAAATAAGGACCAATATATCTCACCGGTCTACGAGGCCTCCTCGCCTCCTCGAGCTCTCTCTCCTGATCTCGTTTGCTCTCTGCCAGCCCTCTCTTTCTCTAGCATGCATACCCTCTATCCTCCTAGCAATGCTCACCACCTGCTGATACGGAATATCCATCTCCAACTCACGGGCCATACTGGACCGGATGCTAGGAATTAGCCCCTCAATAAATCGGCAAACCTTTTCGCGATCAGTAGAAACCAAGGCTGAGGCATGTCTAGCCAAACTGGTATATCGGACAGCATACTCCGAGACGGTCATAGCACCCTGACGCAAATGCTCAAACTCTACGCGCCATGCATCCCTGAGGCTCTGAGGAACAAACTCTCACAGAAATATATCTGAAAACTGGGTCCAAGTCAGTGAAGCTGCCTCGTCTGGGCTGTCTAACTCATAGGTGCGCCACCGGTAATAGGCGGCTCCTCGAAGCTGGAAAGTAGTGAAAGAAACCCCGCTCGATCCGGAGATACCCATAGTACGGAGAATGCGATAACACTCATCAAGGAATTCCAGGGCATCCTCCGATGCTAAACCACTGAACTCAGGAGGCTTATACCTCTCAAGCCTCATCTCCTCCTGCTAGGGAATGCGGGCGGTGGGAGTTTGTGCTCCTCCCCCGGCCTGGGGCGTAGCTGCAGTAAGCGGAAGCAATCCTGTCTGAGCCAAAATGGTGTAAATACTTATGAACCGTGCCAAAGTCTCCTGAAGGGCTGAAATAGTAGTAGTTGTAGACGTGTCAGATGCTCGGACTCCGGTTGGATCTGCTGGTGGTACCTCGGCGGCCGTTTGCGCAGGTGCTCTCGCTGCACCACGTGGGCGTCCTCGAACTCTACCCTGACCCCGACCTCCGACGGCTGCAGCAGGGGGCGCGGGTGCCTGATCACCTCGGGTAGTACGTGTCCTCACCATCTGTGAGAGAGTAGAAGATAGAGGTTTAGGATCGTGGATGTCAAAAATCTCACACGATAGGGAAAACAAATGAAGTAGAATTTTCCTAACGGTTACATAGCCTCTCGCAGATAAGTACAGACGTCTCCGTACCGATCCACGAAACTCTAATAAGCCGGTTTGTGATCTGTGATTCCTATGAACCTAGAGCTCTGATACCAACTTGTCACGATCCCAGTTCACCCTCCATGAACATGTCGTGATGGCACCTAGTCCCTATGACTAGGTAAGCCTAACAATGCGGAAGATAAACCAAAATTTGCGGAAGAAAATAAATATAACTGAACTGGTAAAAGTAAACAGGGTTTAAGGTGCCGCTCGGCACATACCGCAACAATTCTCAAAGCTAACAAACTCCCCAAAACCCGGAAACTCACAAATCACAAGTTAAGGGATACATAAGATGCTCTGACTCAAGAATATCTATACAAAGGATAAAATACTGGAAGAACTATACTTATTACAGAAAAGCTAGAAAGGGAATCCTTGGTCTGCGGACATAGCAGATATACCTTAAAGTCTCTACCGATATGCCTCCTTCCAAGGCTGACAGAATTGAACGGGGGTACCTGTATCTGCACAACAAAAATGTGCAGAAGAGTAATATGAGCACACCACGGCGATGCCTAGTAAGTATCAAGACTAACCTCGGTGGAGTAGTGACGAGGGACAATCAAGGCACCTACCGGTCAATACACAGTATAATCATAGGAATAATTGTAACGACATATAAATATGTAAGACTGCATGAATGACCAAGAATGCTACAATTCACAATAAGGGATAAATACAACAATTAACAACGAGAATATAATAAACTATGATGCAAAACGACGGCAGAATCGCAACCCAAATCCTAAGGTCACAACACAGCAAGGGGACAAACAAGTCGATAACTCATATCCTACAATGATGTTCACAAAAGGTCTTATTTACCTCTTTCCACAATTTCACCAAGTCTCAGACATCCACAGGTCGTAAAAGGCCCAGCATCTGAAATCTAACAATTGGCATCCCATGCCCCATCAATCTCATGGTCATGCTGACTACTAACTGGCCAACTAGGGCCACTCTCACAAATATAATGGATAAACGAGGGCGTACCTCCATCCTTAACAAAAACAGGAGGAATCCACCTCTAATAGGAGTGCTCAGCTACGTGTATGCATGTGCAAGTGTTTCTAATAAAATTCTACCAGCTAGCAAACATGAAAAGGAGAACGGTCCGCACATACGATGTTCCTCACAACTCCCAAGCGATAACGCTCATACAGGTAAACAACCCACAATCACAATATAAAACAAATAGGAATATCTCAACAGGCCGTCACAACTCTATACAATCAATCCCTGACGTAGCCCCCCTTATTTCACCAGTGTGCAATAAATAATATAATAGGCACCGCCTTATTTTGCCACACGTGCATATCAATGTTCCCACCTTATTTCGCCACATGCGCAACCCACATATAAGCATATAACATATCCCGCCTTATTACACCGCATGTGCAAAACATCAATAATAACAATAGCACGGCAAAGACCTCGTGCAACCTTTCAACAACAACCGCACGACAGAAACCTCGTACATCACAGTAGCAACAACCGCACGGNCAAGCCTCATCTCCTCCTGCTAGGGAATGCGGGCGGTGGGAGTTTGTGCTCCTCCCCCGGCCTGGGGCGTAGCTGCAGTAAGCGGAAGCAATCCTGTCTGAGCCAAAATGGTGTAAATACTTATGAACCGTGCCAAAGTCTCCTGAAGGGCTGAAATAGTAGTAGTTGTAGACGTGTCAGATGCTCGGACTCCGGTTGGATCTGCTGGTGGTACCTCGGCGGCCGTTTGCGCAGGTGCTCTCGCTGCACCACGTGGGCGTCCTCGAACTCTACCCTGACCCCGACCTCCGACGGCTGCAGCAGGGGGCGCGGGTGCCTGATCACCTCGGGTAGTACGTGTCCTCACCATCTG
>MU789767.1:81147-96489 GCA_026770625.1 Nicotiana glauca
GATTCCAAGGTCGTTTACTCAAAATTCCAATCTTAGCCATTTTCTTCAACTTAAGGCTACCGCAATGAAAATTTTCTTTTCAATTTGACTCCGAAATTTCCGAAATTCAACTCTAACCATACGCACAAGTTAATATACCTGAAATGAAGCTATTCATGACTTTCAACTGTTGAACGACGCGCTAGAGCTCAAAACGACCGGTCGGGTCGTTACATATGAAGAATACTCATTTTCTCCTCTTCCGGAACACATCTCCGAATCACACCATCATTACAAATCTTGAATAGATAAGGCTCGTCCTAGTAGTAGTCCAAGTTGTCCTGTTTAAGCTTCTTCTTTTGGATAGAAGAGAGCTCACACGGGAAAATGTCGATCACAAGAAAGTTGGCAACATCAGCAAACCAAGGCATGTTATTCACAGATACGGAGAGGAGTTTCTCATCCGAGAATTAATCATTAATTTCGAGGCCATCAAGGGGACTCCCCTCCTCCTCCAAGCGGGACAAGTGGTCTGCCACTTGGTTTTCACACCCTTTCTGATCAACAATTTCAAGGTCGAACTCTTGAAGCAATAGAACCCATCTCATCAACCGAGCCTTAGATTCCTTCTTTGTCATCAAATAGCGGAGTGCTACGTGATCAGTATGAATAATCACTTTAGCACCAATAAGATAAGGCCTAAACTTTTCCATGGCAAACACTATGGCTAGCAACTCTTTTTCCGTCGCCGTGCCTGAGCATCATTCTTTATTTTTCTTGCATAATACACCGAGTAAAACATCTTTTTCCCTCTTTGACCCAAGACCGCCCCTACCGCAACATCACTTACGTCGCACTTGAGCTCAAAAGGTAAGCTCCAATTGGGTGCGGTAATAATGGGAGTGGTTGTCAGTTTGTACTTGAGAAGTTCAAAAGCTTTCATGCATTCATCATTAAACACAAACTTCGCATCCTTTTCCATTAATTTTCATAAGGGATTCATTACCTTTGAAAAGTTTTTGATGAACCTTAGGTAGAACCCTGCATGCCCAAGAAAACTCCTATCCCCCTTGACGGAAGTAGGAGAAGGAAGCTTTCAAATCACTTCAATCTTCGCCTTGTCCATCTCAATACCGTTCTTTGAGATCTTGTGGCCGAGGACAATGCGCTCCTCGACCATAAAGTCGCATTTTTCCCAGTTAAGCACTAGATTTGTCTCTTCACATCGGGAGAGCACCTTGTCAAGATTCTTCAAACACTCATCAAAGGAGTCATCCACAATACAAAAATCATCCATGAACACTTCCAAGAAGTCCTTCACCATGTCCGTAAAGATATCCATCATACACCGCTGGAAGGTAGTTGGTGCATTACACAAACCAAATGGCATCCGTGAAAATACAAAGGTCTCATACGGGCATGTGAAGGTGGTTTTCTCTTGGTCCTTCGGAGCAATCAAAATCTTGTTGGAACCTGAGTACCCATCCAAAAAAGCATTAGTAGGCACGCCCGGAAAGTCTATCCAACATTTGGTCAAGAAAGGGCAATGGAAAATGATCTTTGCGGGTCACTTTATTCAGCTTCTGGTAGTCCATGCACACCCTCCATCCAGTGACAGTCCTAGTGGGGATCAATTCGGTTTGCTCATTTGTGACCACAGTCATACCACCCTTCTTCGGCATACATTGTACCGGTAAATTCCAAGAACTATCCGAGATGGGGTACATAACCCCTGCATCTATCCACTTGATCACCTCATTCTTGACAACCTCTTGCATAGCCTCGTTCAACCTCCTTTGATGTTCCACGGGGGGTTTGGCATTATCTTCAAGTATAATCTATTGCATGCAAAAGGCAGGGCTTATTCCCCGAATATTAGTTAGAGTCCATCCAATTTCCTTCTTCCTTCTTTGGATTACCTCAAGGGTGGCATCTACCTGCACGTTAGCGAGGCACAAAGAAAGAATAATAGGTAAAGTTGAACTAGGGCCCAAGAATTCATACCTGAGGTGTGAAGGTAAATGCTTCAACTCCAATATTGGACGTTCCTCGATTGAGGGCTTTGTTGGTGGAGTCTTTCTGTTCTCAAGATCCAAGGAAAGCTTACGAAACTCATAGGAGTAAGAACCCATTCCGTGCAAAGCATTGACATACTCTACCAAACTTCATCCTCAACCACATCATGGTTCAACAATACAACTTCCAAATGATCCTCCACATTGGTCATGGCACTTGTGTTATCAACTATCACCTCCGTTACAAGATCCACAAAAGAGCAAACTTCAGTACTATTCGGCTGCCTCATTGATTTGCACACATGAAAGATAACTTTTTTGTCACCCACCCGGAAGGTGAGATCCCCTGCTTTCACATCAACCAATGCCTTCCCTGTTGCCAAGAAAGGCCTTCCCAATATTATAGGCACCTCATAGTCGACTTCACAATCGAGAATCACAAAATCTGCAGGCAAAATAAACGTGTCAACACGGACAAGAACATCATCAATAATACCAAGCGACATCTTCATTGTTCTATCCGCCATTTGCAATCTCATTGAAAAAGCTCTCGGTTGACCAATACCCAAAGTTTTGAATACAGAGTAAGGCATCCAATTTATACTTGCTCCCAAATCACACAAGGCCTTTGCAAAATTTGCACTCCCAATGGTATAAGGAATGGTGAATGCTCCGGGATCTTCAAGCTTTAGAGCCATCGAGTTCATAATTGCACTCACTTGATGAGTCATTTTCATGGTCTCAGAATCCATAGATCTCTTTTTCGTCACCAAGTCTTTCTTAAACTTGGCGTATCCCGGCATTTGCTCAAGAGCTTCCACCAAAGGAACATTGATTGACAAGCTTTTCATTATCTCAATAAACTTCTTGAATTGGTTTTCATTCTTTTTCTTCGCAAGTCTTTGAGGTGAGGTGGAGGAGGCCTTGGCAAGGGAGCCTTAGCCTTAGGCACTACCGTTATCGGTATGTCTACCACGTGTTCCCTAGATGGTTTCACATCATTTTGAGTCTCCACCTCATTATCATGAATATAAATTCTCACTTCAACATTCAAATTCTCTTCACTCACTTGCTCATCAACTATCGGAACATCATCATCTTGCACTTCAATCTCATCACTCACAACTTCCTTTTGCTTGGAGGTAGTGGTGAGTATTCCCGCCTGTCATGCGGGTGACCCAGTTCGATCCCCGGCAACGGCACCAAAAAGTGATCGACTCCAACCTTACACCATTATAAAATGGCAAAGAGTGATCGATATAGCTTTTACCCGAAAGGTCGGGATCGATATCCACAAGGAGCTAATAGTGGTTGGGATTTGGGTTTCTATCCAATCTAGCAATGTGTGTTGTTCTTAATTGCACTTCTAATCATGCTTTGTTTTGTTTCTATTATACTTTTAATGCTATTGAATAATGAAAATAATCTAAGTACAATATTTTTATAGGATTTTTTGAATTGATAAAAAGCACTAGAGAAGTGACTTACACATAGATGAGTACCTAACGGGGTCTAAATATTAGGGCAAACATGTTATATTTGAGATTATGATATAACTTTTACACATAGTTACTCACTATATACATATCGATAGTTTGAGTAACTTTTCCCTAATTGGCTTTCTCAAGTAGGGGTGTCAAATGGGGCAGGGCAGGTTAGGGCGGGGCGGGGCAAGCCTTGACCTGCTAATATTTGACCAGCCCTGCCCTGTCCTATTTATAATTTTTTCAAATTTTGCCCCGCCCCGCCCCACTCCGTCCTGCCCCGTTTAGGTTCTCTTGTATTATTTTTTTTAATTTGTAATATTATGTTTATATATATTGTATGAGCAGATCCCATCTTCATAATCATGCATTAATAATAAAAAAAAGTTTATCTTACGTAGGATTTGTTGTGCTCACTTCTAGTTAAATTAATTTTCTTTTATTCTTCTACTCATCGAACTATCCACTTAATTTTTTTTATAGAATCAGCTTTGTATGTACATACATACAAGAAAATTTTGATCTCCTCCTACCTAAACTAAGGTTAACAAAAAACAATTATAAGTTTACTTAGGAGTTTTATACCGTGTGTTTATGTGCATTCTTGTCTTGATTGTTTGGTATAGATCATATTTAATTTTGTATTCTTTGTATTAATATCGTAAAAATATTTTAAAAAACAAAAATACAAAGAGTTGAACATTGATTAAATATTATAAAAGTGATGTTTTCTCAATTTTCATTAAGTGTTTTAAAAGATATATTTTCTCTATCTTCCTTTAATATCTTATTTTGAAATTTCAATAATATTCCAAATACAAAAGTAGAGAAAAAGAATGATAATGAAGGGTAATGCAAAGACGAAACCCTGTGTTGAATTTTTATTTATTTATTACTCTTTTATATCATAAAATATTATTGTAATATATAGAAGAACTATTTGTTGTGTTGAATATTTATTTATATATTACTCTTTTATATCATAGAATAAAAAAATTATTGTAATATATAGAAGATCTATTTGTTGTGTTGAATTACAAATTTCAGTATATATAACATATTTTTGGCAGATCTTTTGTTTAATAGTAATGGTATTGTCTTTTGGCTTGATATAGGATATCATTAAATATGACAAATAGCACAATAAAGTACTAATATCAATTGTTAGTGTTTACCCATGTATATTGCCTTAGATAATTATTTAATTTTATTTTCATCGATAAAAGAAGATTTAGTCCTGCAATTTAGACATTCAAATTAGCCTGATGAAGTTCTTGCAAGGAGCAAAGTATATGCTTTCGTGTATATAAAAAATAGAGAAAGTGAGTCTTGAAGATTGTAGAAAGAAGTAATCAACCTTAAAAATATAATTAGATTACAATTATGATTTATGGTTGAAAAATATAAAAAAGATAATATTAAATAAAGAATACAAATTTTTTTAATTGTCAAAATTTTAACAATAAATTTTCATTCATTTTATCTTTTTAATACCGCAGGAAGCGCGAAAAAATTAACTAGTTGTCTATAAAATTCATCTATTAAAAAATATTTAACAGATGCAATATTGAAAATATGTGGGGACCTTGTGATTTCAATGTAGAACGCAATATAAATGCAAACAGAAAAGAGTAAATCTTAAAACAAATATGTAACGTGAAAATAAAATATTAAAATATAGTAAAACCTTAGAAGACAGAGTGATGGATTTGGTCAGTATGAACTATGGCAGTATGGCGTGGTGTGATACCATAATTTTATCAAAGTAAGTAACGATTCAGGCCATTGGGCGTCCGGCTATCCAATGGCCCATTATTGGAACTAAGTCCACCTGCCACCTCCCCTGCCCCATTGAAATTTTAAAAAAATTAAGTTTTGCCCTGCCCTGCCCTGCCCTGCCCCGTCCTACTTATCATATACCATGTCCTGCCCTATTAAGTGTTTATCCTGCCCTGCCCCGCCCCAATTGACATTCCTATTCTCAAGCCCAATTGGGTGTTCAAACAATGCAAGCAAAATTGGCTCAAGTCGGGTATTGTTATCTCTAGGTTTAACCCTTTAATTGGGGCAATCAATCTCTCAAATTCACCCCAATTACTTGTTAGCCTGATCTTCTCTCTTTCTCAATAAGAGTCTAAGTCATAAAGGCACGAATCAATGTTTGCAACCATTAATTCAACAATTAAAACATGAATCAAGCTAAATATCATTAACCCATAAATATTTAATTCCTAAAATTGAAGACTCATTAAATAACCACACTAGGGTTGGGTCACAATCCTAGATAATGGGTTTAGCTGCTCATAATCAAGGTAGAAATCAAAGATGGGGATGAAATATAAGCCAAAAAAGTAATTACAAGAGTAAAATCTAGGATTAAGAGCTAAATATGCTCTAAATTTACTCGAAGAAGTAAAATACGGTTGTTCACATGCTTCTCAAAACAACAGATAACCTAAAAATGTAAAAAAGAACTATTTATACACAGCTAAAATTTCTAGACAAAAATATCCCTACGGAGGTTTCGCTGACAGCAGAATACTGAGCGCATCAGTGCTTGAACTTTCGCAGCCGCGAAAAAGAAAGAGCGAACCGCATTTCTTCAACTTTGGACTGGGACTGGGACTGGGCTAGGTTTCGCAGACAACATAAAAGAGGTCGCCTCGGCGTTGTCTTGAACCGCGGCCGCGTAATATGTTCGCGGGTCGCTCTCTTTATTTGAGCTCAAATTTCCAGGCCTCTTAATCTATATTTCGCTCTCAGCAAAATTTGCACCGCGGCCGCGTCAAGTATTCTATTGTCGCGCTATTTCACCGCGGTCAACGATACGTGTTGTACCCCAAAATGCCTCTCTGAATCTCAATTCTGCTGTCGACGCAATTGTGGCCGCCCCAGCGGTGAACCTTCCAATGTCGCTCTTTACTTCGCGGTCAACACTTTTATCTCAACTTTGAACTTGTGTAGGTTTGAACTTCTTTATGAGTTGGTTATGACTTTCTTGCTTCATTTTGACCAAACCCTGCAAACAAGCACAATAAGTTAGTTTTCGGAAATACTTTTACACATTTTTTATCCAAACTCTAAGCAAAAGAGAGAATAAGATAGGCTAGAATCCGTAGTTATCAGGTAACAATTTCAAAAGTGCTTTTATATATACTATAGATCTTTTGTGAATTGAAACACAGTTGAGCAGCATCCAAAAGCTTCACCCAATTCTTGTGCTATCCGGTAACAAAATGGTAGAGATATTCCTCTAGTATGCCATTGAATTGCTCCGTCTAGCCATCAGATTATTGATATAAACTTGAATTGTGGATTAGCTTGGACCCGAGGCACTTGAGGAGCTGAGTCCAAAAGTTGCTAGTGAAGCGAGAGTCGCGATCACTAACTATGTCTTTCGGCATGTCCCACTATTTGACAACATGTGAGAAAAAGAATTGAATTGTATCTTATATTGATATATATTTTAGGGTTGCTATAAATGTAGCATATTTGGAAAATCGATCCACCACAACCAAGATAGTTATAAGAACTCCGACTTTGGGAAATTCGGTAATGAAATCCAGTGACACGCTTTCCCAATGTCTCTTTAGAACATGTAGTGGCTCCAAGAGTCCTGCTTACGTCAAATGGTCCAACTTGTCTTTCTAGAATACTAGGGAATTCTTCACATACTGAGCAATGTCATCATCCATTTGAGGTCAATAATAAGCATGGAACAAACATGCTATGGTATGATCTTCACCTGGATGGTTGGCCCACAAAGTATCATGGCATTCCATCAAAAGAGTCCTTCACAGATATCCTCCTTTAGGAACATAAAGTCCATTCCCTTTCACCTTCAGAAAACAATCTTCCATGTAGAACCGGCGAGTCTTGCCTCGTCCTACCAAATTGACCAATTATTGAGCAGCAGGATCCTTGGAGAGTAGATCTTGTATATGATATTATATAGTGGTGACCTCTTTGCTCCCCCTTAGGTTGGCAAGTAGGCACACCGATGCTAGTTCAACTCTTCAACTTTGTGCATCAGAGACTTGGTTGGTCTTCTCATTTCGATACTCCAGTTTGAAGTGAAATTTTACTTGGAGTGCCTACCACCTAGCCTGTCAGCCATTCAACTTTCGCTGGTTCTTGAAATCGCCAACACCTGTGCTTTTTATCTTGACCACAAATGGGGTTCTAGGCAAATAGTATCTCCAAAGGTGTAAGCAATGGATGACAGTCAATAATTCTATTTCGTGGGTGGCGTAGCGTCTTTCTACATCCTTCAACTTTCGGCTATCATACGCCACTATATGCCCCTCTTGTAACAAGACTCCACCTAGAGCATATTTAGAGGCATTCGTTTGTACTATGAACAGCTTGGCCAAATCAGGGAGAGCCAAGACGGGGTCTACTATACATAGTTGTTTTCAATATGTTGAAGGCCTCTGCTAGCCTGACCCCAATCCCAAAGCGTGACCTTCTTTAGGAGTTCTATCAAAGGCACTGCAATGAGGGAGTAATTTTTCGCAAAATGCCGATAAAAGTTTCATAGGCCAAGGAACGCCCTCATGGCATGGATATCCATAGGTGGCAGCCAATCTGTGATGGCCTGAATCTTCTGTTGATCCACCTTTCCTCGATGACATGTCCGAGGAAGTCAATCCGACTTTGGGCGAAGGAGCGCTTGGATAACTTCACATATAATTCGTGCTCCCGCCGTCAGGCTAGGACCTTTTGTAGTTTCTCCATATGTTCCTCCAGTGTTTTGCTATATACCACAATGTCATCCAAGTAGACGACTACAAATTCATCAATCTACTCTGGGAAGACTTGGTTCATCATGGCGCAAGATGTAGCTGGAGCATTAGTCAAGCTGAATGGCATGACCAGGAAGTTGTACGATCTATATTTTATCACATAGACTGTCTTGTGTTCATCTCCCTCCGCAATCTGGACTTGCTAATAACATGTCTTTAGGTCTATTTTGGTGAACATTGTAGCACCATCCAGTCTATCGAACAAGTCTAACATTAGCGGGATAGGGTACTTATTCTTCACGATGATTTTGTTTAGGAACTGATAATCCATACAGAGTTGTAGGGTGCCATCATATTTCTTTTGGAATAACATAGGGGACCCGTAAGGGGACTTGGAGTGCACAATAATCCTCGTGTCTAGCATTTTTGTCAACTATCTCCGTATCTCAACGAGTTCGGATTGTGACATTCTGTAAGGCGCCCGGGCAGGTGGCTTCGCACCCGGCACCAACTCAGTTTCATGGTCCATAATGCACCTAGGCGGGAGTCATTTTGGCATGTCCTGTGGCATGACGACTTCAAACTTCCTTAGTAGCTCTTTCACGGGTGCAGGAATAGGATCCGAAGAGCGTTCAATATCTTCAATACAAAGGGTAGCCAGGAACGTAGGTTTATGTCTTTTGACTCTCTTCTTCAACTGTAACACTGAGATGCTATCCGCAGCTATCTTTATGGTTGTGCATGGGATAATGCAGGGCTTGGGCCCGTTGGCTCCCATCATTAGCAACATATCTACATAAGGTACATGAATGGTATTGATTTGCCTCATGACTTCCAACCCAACTATCAGCTCGAAGTCATCTATGATCACCACGCACAAGTTAAATTTCCCTTCATAAGGACCCATCTTTATTGGCACTCCTTTGGTTATTCGACCCAATAGCTGAGGCGATGAGTTAATAGCCTTGACACAACCTCTGCCTTATCCACAACTAGATCAAGGCACTCTAACTAAGTTGAGGCTAAGTAGTTGTGAGAAACGCTTGTGTTTATCATCGCCCGAAAGGGCTTGCTATTTAACTTCCATCTCGACGAACATCAAGGTCTTCTCTTGGTTAAGAAGAGGCCCCTCATCCGCCTCATTTTTCTATTTCTTGGTGGTTGCATGGTTCCTTCTTCTTATGGATACCAGCACTGATTCCTACTAAGGTCTCAGAAATAGAACAAACAAGTGTGTTAAATACACCTATTGGTTATTTCTAGTTAGCATCATCTGCATCGTCATCTATCCTATCGTCAAAAGTTTGATGGGTACTCATCTGTGTCTATAAATATTCATTGTTCTAATGTGGCCTGCCGCAATAACGGCATCCTGAATTGTGAGACGCAACACTATTGCTGTCTGATGGAAGGATTCTAAGATTTAGTTGCACTCTAATCTCCTCTATTTCTGCTAGGGCGACCATTGCTAGGTTGGCCCCATCTATATCCTCCACAGATAGGCAGTTGAGGCCTATAAGGTAGTTGAGGCCTATCCTTTAGAGCTTCCACTTGATAGTCCCTAAGTTATTCCACTACTTGGATTGCCTTGGGTAAAATGTCTACCCTTTGTCTTTGCAGCTCCATACGGACATACAGTTTCAAACCTTCCAACAATGTAAAGAGTTTGTTTTTGTTCCCGTGGCTTTCTCCGTGCATTGTACTCAACATTTTCAGGGAAGAACTGTAGGCGTATGGCTGCCTTCAGTTCTGCACATGTCTAGAGATCTTCACCATTCCTGATGGCTTCGTATTTCACCTGCCACCAGAGTTTAGCATCACTTTGAAGATACACGGCAGCAGTTGCTACCTTTTTTGCTTCTTCTAACTCCCCCACGGAATCGAAGTGCTATTTGATGTTGAAGATGAGGTTCTCCACTTTCATGGCATTCCGAGCCCCACATGGGCGAGGTTCATAACACCCCGATCTAGTTTTTGCCTCCTCAAAGTAGACCTTGTAGTGCAGCATTGACAACACTGAGTTGTCCCATCAAGTTGTCTATGGTTTGCTGCATGGCAGTCACCTTGTATATCTCTTGTGTCCTATAGGCTAAATCCTAGGTACGCTCCTGTTAGAGGCCCTCGAATTTACCAAAAATTTTGGCTGCCTCTGTGGATTCCGTTTGCCAGTCTCCTTTAAAGTCGCGACTGATGTTCGTGATATCACCTTCGGCCTATCGTATCCTGCTGTCTAGGTCGTCCAACTTTTGCATTAGGTTGTTTCTTCGATCAGGCACTGTATTCACAATGGGTCATAGTACATCAACCGTCTCTTCAAGGGCCACAATACAGTCCATATGATTCACCATGGTCAGAAATGGTGGTAATGGCAATGGTTCCCTCGTACGATGTCGAACCTAGACTCTAATACCAACTATTTTACGCTACGTCTTCCTGAGATTCATTAGAAGGGCGATGTACGACTATTCAACCGATGTCCGTGCGGTTACTATCCGCCAAATGGGTCCTCTCCATACACTAGATGAGATTATCGGTGTTGTCCGAGAAAACCAATGTCAAGAGCAATTAAGAGAAAATAAAAGAGAATTAAGAATGAAAGAAAGCTTGATTGCATTAATGAAAGCTATTACAGAAGCAACACGGTGTTGAGGGGAAAAGATGCCAGTACAGAATTTATGTGCTTGCTCGAAAGTTTGATTGCTTGATCCCTCCTAATAATACTTTTAAAAAAAGTTGGATGACTTGACGTAACTAAGCTAGAGAGACATAATGGAAGTACATGAAGTAAACTACTTTATATTTACAATAGAAATAACTTAGATTCCTACAAAGCAGAAGTAGGTCCGTTGGTAGCAACCTTGTCTTTAGCATCAGAGTCTGCTCGCACTGCTGTTGGCATCTGCCTGCAGCTAGGTGTTGGCGAGGAATATCGTTGGGGAAACATAGGCACATGCGTGCTTGTCACTTGGCGCGGCCAAGATCACGGGCCCGTCCATGGTGCTGGACTCCATGAGGCGCGTCCAAGAGGTCATAGGGCGTGGCTAGAAAGCCACCCATGACATTGCATATCAATCCGCTTGTGTGTTTAACCATTTCATAAATAGAAGTGATGCCGAGGAATCATGGCAAATCATCTACAATAGTTCTCGAAAAAAATTCTTCTACGAAATACTTCCCATTCACCACACAAACAATTAATGAGAAGTAAATATGAAATTTTTTTATTTTGTAGAAAAATATTTTTCGAGAAATCGTTTTCCTTCGTACTAAACACAGTACTCTTTATTTCTAAAAAAATAATGAATTGACTTAACGTATTTGCAAAAAAAATACTTCAGGATAATAGCTTCGTGTTAAAAAAATTAAAGCACGTTGGGCAAAATTTTTCTCGATCACTAGAATTTTGAAGCAATTTTTGGCAAAATTCTAAAGCAAGTAGCAATTATGGTTATTGTTAGGATTTTTCCACGAAATTCTGACCACCACCAGAACTTCAACCACAATGTTGAGAAATTTTTGTGATTTGTTGGGATTTTATACTAAAATTCTGACGATCATCATAACTGCTACGTGTTTTAAAATTTTAGCACTTATTTAACTTTTCCCCCAAACTTTCTACTACTAAAATTAAAAAATCAATAGTGGTATAGAAATATCATTTGTGTTATGCTCCCTCCAAATATATCGACAATAAATATCTGATGCATAATAATGGCCAAGCCCGAGTACAAAATGATATTGATATATATAATATGAAAATGGCATGGTATAACAACCATATGAAAAGAATTGGTATAAAAAGAGTCATGGTTTTATATATTTGCACCTTATAGCCCAAAATCAAGGTTTTCTTATATTTAATTGGTATTTTATACCAAAATTAGTTTTTCTTCCTCAAGTTTCACTCTAGAATTTTCAATTCCCAAAATCTCTCTCTTCTTCTCCTCTATTAGGTCTCCTCGTAATCTTTTTTCTTGGGTAATCTTCACATCTAAAATCTTTTGTCGAATTTTCTATAGCATATCAGCATTCTTTTCAACTTGAAAGATAGGGAGAAAAATTAACCTATAAGAAATCAAAATTTAAAGTTATAGTGGTCAAATCTTCATCTCTTCATATAGATCTTGATTATAATTTCGAAGTTTCGGTGCTAAAGGGATTGAATTCACCACGAGCAATATCTGCAGTTGTATTTATTTGGGTCGGCTGGATAATTACGGTTCTAAAGGGATACATCGTGCAAGCGTGAAGCATGGACATACTCTTAAAATTCCCCTACATATCGTATTTGAGGGGTTATAAACTTGTTTTGTTTGTGATTAGGCTATTTAGTGCCAAAAATTTTGGGCTACTACTGCCAAACTAAATTTAAGGCCAAAAAATACAAATCATATTAATGCATTGTTATATGGTGTCAAGAATGGTATAACAATCTATGAAGAGAATTTTTATATAAAAGCCTCAATTTTAGATATTGGCATTCTATAGCCCAACATTAAGTTTTTTTAATATTTAATTAGTATTTTATAGTCAAAATAAATTTTACCAAAAATCAAAAGAAACATCACTCTTCCCCTCTCTCTCCTTTAACGCTCTTGTTCTCTTTCTTCCCCAAATGTTACTCCAGAATTTTCAATCCCTCTCCCTCTTCTTCTCCGATAATTCCTCTGTTAGGTTTGCTCGTAATCTTTTTCTTGAATAATTCTCTACATCTAGAATCTTTTATAGAATTTCCTACAACATATCAGCATTTTTTTTAACTTGAAAGATGGAAAAAATTCAACCTCTAAGAAATCAAAATCTAAAACTACAGTGGTCAAATGTTTATTTTTTACGTAGATAATGGCTCTGATTTTGAATTTTCGGTGTTAAAGGGGTAGAATTCACCACATACATGTAACGACCCGACCCATCGTTACGGGAGTTACCGCCCCGTTTTCTCCATTTTATGCTTCTATATGTTTCATTATATGTGTTTGGAGAATTTGAAGTAATTCAGATAGAGTTCGGTTAGAAATGAGACAATAAGTCTCTTTATGAGAAGGTTAGTTTGGAAAAGTCAACCGAATATTGACTTATGAGTTAGAAGGTTCGGAATGGATTTATGATGATTCGACTAGTTTCGGGGGATGATTTGTGACTTAGGAGCGCAAACGGAATTGAATTTGGAGGTCCGATGTAGAATTAGGCTTGAATTGGCTAAGGTTGAATTTTGGCGAATTCCGGATGGTAGGTGAGATTTTGATCCGAGGGTCGGAATGGAATTCCGAGAGTTGTTGTAGCTTCGTTAGGTGATTTGAGATATGTGTGCAAAATTTCAGGTTATTCGGAGGTGATTTGGTTGGGTTTTAGATCAAATGCAAGTTTCGGAAGTTTTAGTTTAACTTAGGCTTGAATCTGATGTAAATTTGGTGTTTTGAGAGTGCAACTAAGTTTTCATGATCATATGTGACATATTAGTATGTTCGTATGTGGTCTCGAGGAGCTCGGGGGAATTTCGGATAGGTTTGGGTTGCGTTGTGCTCGTTTTTCTTATGCTTCGACGTCGTTTCTTCAAGTATAAATGATATAATATTGAACAAATAAGCTCCAATTGCAGTTTTGAATGAAGCATTAGATCCGTATCGTAATTACGGACCCGTAGCAAAAAGAATCAACAAATTTGGACATCGTATGAGGATTTTATGGCCATTTTACTAAGGTTGCCCAGATTTTCAGGTTAATAACGAAACTGCCNTTCACAAGGAATCTATTGGGAGCAGTAAAACGCGTGAATAGTGTACCTATAATGAGCAGGTCGAGTTTTCTTCCAATTTTGGAACGGGAAGAAGCTTCTGAGGCGATTTTTAAGAGAAAAAATTAGTGAGTATCATAGAGGTAAGTGATTTGATTATTAAAACTTATTTATGGGTGATTATAGACCGTACTCCCATTCTTTAATTCATAAAAAAACAGTAAAAAAATAGGATTTTGGGGCCTGAAATTATGAGACCTTTAGGGGTCGATTTGAAGGGTCAAACGGACTCCGATTTTGGTGTTCTTTATATGTACGGAATCGGGAGAAGATGAAGAACACTTTTATGTAAAAAATTTTGAGTTTCAAGAAGTGGTCCCGGGACTCGGGTTTTGTCTAATTTCGGGATTTTTGGAATAATGCTAGGAAATTCATATCTAGGCTATGGGATGTTACCATTGAGTCTTTATTGATATTATCAAATTGATTATGCCTAGATATCACTGAATTGGAGGTTGAATCACGAGGTAAAGCAATAGTTGAGGATTAAGCGGACTTCAAGGCTTTGAGGTAAGTGTTTGGTCTAACCCTAGCTTGAGGGAATAGAAGTTGAGTCTTGTTGCTAATTGCTATGTGATCGAGTATGATGTATAGGCATGGTGACGAGTATCTATACATTGGTGTCGAGCATGACTGTGAGTCCTTATAATGTAATTATCATGAGCTGGCTGTGAATTCTATGTTTATTGGAGGATGTCTATATACTGTGAATAACGTGTGAACAGTAAATGATCATTAAATTCTTTGGAGCGTTGGATCAAAACAGTAAAGTGAATTAAAGATAAGTAAAGTAAGGAAAAAAGGAAATGTTGTTGATTATTCCCTTGCCGGAACATAAGTATTTAATGTATTCTCCCTTGCCGGGATGATTGAACTATTAATTGTGCTCCCTTGCCGGGATGATTGAACTATTAATTGTGCTCCCTTGCCGGGATGATTGAACTGTTAACTGTACTTCCTTGACGGGATGTTTGCTATGTATTTGTCTGATGTGTGTCCCTTAATTGCGACTGTTGCTTGGGGACTCAGACTGTTAAATGATATTGAGGAGCGGGTTGCACGCCGCAACAAATGATAATGAGGATCGGGTTGCGCGCCGCAACAATGATAAATGATAAATAATGTAGGTCGGGTTGCACGCCGCAACAATGATATGTGGGTCGGGTTGCACGCCGCAACAGTGATATGTGGGTCGGGTTGCACGCCGCAACAGTAGTATTATGGAGTGGGTTGCATGCCGCAACATGGTAATTATGGAGCGGGTTGCACGCCGCAACAGTTGTTGATATCTATGGTTATGTCTGAATATTGACTTCTTGTTTCAT
>MU789767.1:97977-114981 GCA_026770625.1 Nicotiana glauca
GCACATGGGGTCGGTTGTGCTGATACTACACTTCTGTGCATTTTTGCACAGGTCCAGGTTTTGAGCAGCAGCGGCAGCAGTAGTTCGGGAGCAGGATTTATATTCACGAGACTAAGGTAGCCTTGCAGGCGTCCGCAGGCCCGGCATCTTTTCTTATGCTTTTCATTTATACTGTTGCCTCATTGTTTCGAGACAGAGAGCTGTTATATTTCTTTCAGAACTTTATATGTAGTTTATTCTTAGTGGTTCGTGAGTATGTGACACCAAATCTTGGGAAGAGGATATTGTTGAGCATTTCGTATTTATTTCAGACTTATAAAATTAGACTTCCGCAGTTATTGTTGTTATTATTAATGATGCTATAAATTGACAACAGAGTGATTTTACTAATGGAAACGGTAAGTAAGTTGGCTTGCCTAGCTACCACGAGTAGGCGCCATCACGATCCCGACGGTGAGAAATCCGAGTCGTGACAATACAATATCTGCATTTGTGTTTATTTTGGTCGATTGGATAGTTACGATTCTAAAGGGGTACATTATGAAAGCGTGAAGCGTGGACAGTATCTTAAAAATCTCTCTTATACGATATTTGAGGGTATATTAAATCGCGTCCGTTTGGGATTAGGCTATTTAATGCCAAAGTTTTTGGGATTCTACTGTCAAACCAAATTGAAGGCAAAAAAATACCAATTATATTAATGCATTTTTATACGGCGTCAAGCATGGTATAACAACCTATGATGAGAATTGGTAGATATTGGCACCTTATAGCCCAACATTACGGATTTCTTATATTTAATTGATATTTTATATTTAAAATTAGTTTTATACAAAAGAAATGTACAACACTCTCTCTTTCTCTTTCTCTTTCTCTTTCTCTTTCTCTTTCTCTTTCTCTCTCTCCCCCTCTCTCTTTCTCTCCCTCTTTCTCTTTAATGCTCTTGTTCTCTTTCTTCCCCGAATTTCACTCTTGATTTTTCAGTCCCCCCAAATTATCTCTCACTTCTTCTATGATAGTTACTCGTTTAGATTTCCTCTTAATTTTTTTCTTGGATAATTCTCTACATCTAGAATCTTTTGTAGAATTTCCCATAGCATATCAGTATTCTTTTCAACTTGAAAGATGAAAAAAAATAACCTTTAAGAAATCAAAATGTAAACCTACAATGGTCAAATCTTCATCTCTTCATGTAGATGATGACTTTGATTTTAATGTTTCGATGTTAGATGGGTTGAATTCACCATATTCATTATCTATATTTGTATTTATTTGGGTCGACTGGATAGTTACAATTCTGAGGGGGTACATTGTGCAAGCGTGAAGCGTTGACAAAATCTTAAAATTCCCTATATCAGTATTTGAGGGTTTATAAAATTGTGTCTGTTTAGAATTAGGATATTTAATGCCTAAGTTTTTGGGCTTCTACTGCCAAACTAAATTGAAGGCCAAAAAGATGCCAATTATATTAATGCATTGTTTACAGTGCCAGGCATGGTATAACGACATATGAAGAGAAGTGGCATAAAAAAATCCTTAGTTTTAGATATTGACACCCTATAGCCCAACATTAATATTTTCTTATATTTAATTGGTATTTTAAAGCCAAATTAGTTTTATACAAAATCGAGAGAAACGTACAACACTCTTATATCTCTCTCTCTCTCTCACTTTAACGCTCTTGTTCTCTTTCTTCCCAAATTTCGCTCTAGATTTTTCAATTCTCCAAATCTCTCTCTTCTTCTTCGATAATTACTCCGTTAGGTTTTCTCTTAATTTTTTTATTGGGCAATTCTCTACATCTAAAATCTTTTATAGAATTTTTCATAGCACATCAACATTCTTTTCAACTTGAAAGACGGGGAAAAAAATTAACCTTTAAGAAATCAAAATTTAAAGTTACAATAGTTAAATCTTCATGTCTTCATGTAGATGATGATTCTGATTTCAAAGTTTCGATATTAAAGGGTTTGAATTCACCATATGCAATATCTACATTTGTATTTATTTGGGTTGACTATATTGTTACGATTATGAAGGGTTATATCGTTCAAGCGTGAAGTGTGGACAAAATCTTAAAAATCCCCCTATATCGGTATTTGAGGGGTTATAGGGAAATTTTTATAAAGCATTATCTTTTAGTAGTAATTAGCCATCTATAGATACCATTTGCTATATTACGGATTATAGATACCTTTTATGTGGTTATAAGACGTATTTGATGTATTTAAGCTATTGTATTCATGAATACAGTAGCAAAAATAGGCGTGAATCAGGGAAGTCCAGCTAATCAGTTGTTGTATTCGAGTGTATTATTCGACTGTATTCATGGAGTGAAACATGGGATTACAGCTAGACAGATTATTGTATTCGACTGTATTCACGACATGAAATAGGTGATTTACACTATTTTTAAAAGGAAAAATGAATCAATTAACATAATAGACTCCTAATATAACTCAACAAACTCAATTATAACACACAAATTTTGTATTTTCAGTTATAAAAAAGATTCTCAACCGAAAAATACCCCAAAAATATAGCATCTTCAGAGAAATTATATAATACATCTGAATACATAAATTATATTAATTAAAAAACTTATGAATACATTCATAGCATATAGCGAGACAGTGAATACAATGAAATATATAGAATACAGGGGGATACATTGAAATACAATTAAAAAAAAGACAGTGAATACAATAAAATACATGGAATACAACAAGAAACATTGAATTACAATGAAAAAAAAAAGATAATGAATCCAATGAAATACATGAAAATGCATTGACATATATTAACAGAAAATCTTTTTACAACATCCATATCTCATTTTTTTCAATTGGCATGGACGGTATTCACGAGGCTAGTGGATCCAGCTTATACAATAGTGAAGAACGAGTTTAGGAGGAGAACGGGAAGGAAAACGACAGTGACAAGCCTTGACATATATTAACAGGAAAAAAAGACCCATCAGCAAGAACAACATTAGAAGCAGAGATCAAAAGCTCATCGTGTTGAAACCCTACAAAGACTTTCCATAACTTTAGTTTGTTAAGCCCGTTGTTTATTATGCTTAAAATGGACTGAAACTTGTAGGGTTGATTTTTTGGGTCGGAGGGTTTGATTTTAGATCCGAAAGTGAAAACGTACTGTAGGAATATGCCATTGCAGCCGCCGGATGCGGGAGCCGGAGAAATTTCTGAAGTGGGCTTTGCACAAATCCGGTAGAAGGAGGAGGAGATCGAAAATATTAATAGGACAGGGAAGGAGAATGTGATGTATCAAAGTAGAGAGAGAAAGAAAATAGTATAACTAATTAACGTATTTAGTGGCTTACGGCTAGGAGGTAACCAAAATTAAATATTTTGCTATAAACCTTAAAAGGTATCTATAGAATATAATTTTTTTAAATGGTATTTATTTAAAATAAATAAGGTGTTAACCTTTGCTACAGGAGGTAAAAATTCCTTATAAAAATCGTGTATGTTTGGGATTAGCCTATTTAATGCCAAAGTTTCTGGGCTTTTATTGCCAAACTAAATTTAAGGCAAAAAAAAATATCAATTATGTTATTAAGAGATTTTTTCTTTCCTATACCATATATGAAACCTTATTACCAAAAATGTGCATTGTTTCTAATTTATCCGCCCTGTCCATATTTTTTCTATAGTTATTATACCAATCGTTAAATACTAATTAATAGTAGTTGATCTTCCTAATTTGTCTAGCTAAAATTGAGGAACAGAATATTCTAAAAAGATTTGGCGTAAATCAGATCAAATCATATTCTTCCAGATATTCCTATTTAGGCGCGCTACAATTATGGAAGTAAATATTCTTCCAAATATTTTCCACCATTGATAGCCATTAAAAAGCTTGAAAGCTTTGAATTCAAATTTGGGTTTTCAAAATCATTATTCGTTTGGATTGGGTGTTGTTGAAAATAATCAGAAATATGATTTGGAGTTTATATCTCAGTTTTGAGGGGTTTTGGTGAAGATTAGACTTGATTTTGACTGAAATTCAGATTGAAACTCGAAGAAGAAGACATATTGCAGAAATTGTACATAAATTGTAGATTATTTGTATTCTGATAGTAGATGCTTTATTTTCTGCTTTCACAAATAAAAAACGGCTAAAACTTCTACAAATCTTCTGAAAAAACGTAATTATGTCAAAAATCACAATTATGCTATAATTGGATGGGAATTGGGATATAAAAATTCAATGTACCCAGTTTGTAGATATTTTGTAGATAAATTGTAGATTATTTGTATTCTAATTGTAGGTGCTTTGTTTTCCATTTTCACAAATCAAAAACGACTAAAACTTCTACAAATCTTCTGCAAAAAACACAATTATGTCAAAAATGCCAATTACGCTACAATTGAAATGGAAATTGAGATATTAAAATTCAATGTATCCAGTTTGTAGATATTTTGTAGATAAATTGTAGATTATTTGTATTTTGATTGTAAATTTTCACAAATCCAAAACGATTAAAACTTCTACAAAATCTTCTGTAATAAACAGCCTACAATTTATCTGCAATTTCTACAATGTCTTCTTCTTCTTCTTCGAGTTTCAATTTGAATTTCAGTCAAAATCAAGTCTACTCTTCACCAAAATCCCTCAAAATTGAGATATAAACTCCAAAACATATTCCCAATTATTTTCAACAACACCCAATCAAAACAACTAATAATTTTTGAAAACTCAAATTTGAATTCAAAGCTTCAAAACTTTTTAATGGCTGTCAATGGTGGTATTGATGTTCTCTTGTCTCTTTGAAATTTTGTTTTTCTTCATTGAGAAAATTTAAAGCTGAAGGCAAATGTGTGTATGAACTTTGAAGATTTGACTTCAATTTTAATGAACTTTGTTGTTCTTCATTGATGAACTTCAACTAAAGTAAAATGGGTAACCAACTTTGTTGAAGGGTTTTTTCAATTTTCTGTGAATTTAGAGGGAGAATTTGGTTTCAGAAGATGAAAAATGGTAAAAAGAACGTGGGTATGGGTAAAACGTGGGTGGAACTGAGGGGTTAGGAGAGAGAAACGTGCAGATTCCTTTAATTAAGGAGTAAAAAATATACAATTAATTATACTCTTAATTAATTATGGTATAGAGTTGATAATTTGATATATTAAGTGTAATTAAGTCAAACCTTAAACATTGAGGGTAATAAGGTTTCCTATGTGGCATAGGAATGTAAAAATCTCTATTATTAATACATTGTTATAGGGTGTCGATTCCCCCTAATTAGGGGTGTACATGGATCGGGCTAGTTCGATTTTTATCAAAACCAAACCAAACCAACTATATCGGTTTGGATTGGTTCGGTTTTGTCGGGTTTTTCGGGTTTTCGGGTTTTTTGTTACTTACATATTATTTCAATCTTATTTTATTAAATATTTGATATGTATACTTCTATTTAGTAAAAATATAAAAAGTTGACAAACATATTATCAATTAAAATATTCTTATGCGAGAATTCCATTAGTTAACACATAATAATTATTTTTTTAGTATTTGACAATAATTTTTCGTTGAGATACACTTTCAGGTTATCCGAATTTAGTAATTAAATATAAAAATCAATATGATACCTAAATATTAATAACCACTTGACATTCGAAATAGATATAAGAATTTAATACATCTTAACATATGATATGAATATGTAAGAACAAAGAGATAGACGTATTTCAGTAACACTTGATAAGAAACTTATCATATAACCCATTATTTAAGGTCAATAAATATGGAGCATTTCATATTCTATTAAAATTTATATCCCGCAAGAGAATCCCAAATATTTCTAGATGTTTTTTAAAGAAAATTTTATATTAAATCTTAAATAATATATATAAAAATTATATATTTATATGTCGGGTTGGTTCGAGTTTTTTATTCAATACCAAATTAAATCAAACCAAACCGAGTCAGATTTTTTAATCGGTTTATTTGACTTTTCGATTTGGTGCAGTTTTTCGGTTCGGTTTGTACTCCTACCCCTAATATAATGGGCTAAATGGGCTTATAGAGTTGTGTTGGGCTCAGAACTTCACTTAACACCCAAGAGCGAGAGAACACTCAACTCCGTCCATGGCTGGGTGAGAGTATCAGTCAATTGATTGTGGTAAAAACGTCCGCTTAATTCTTCGTCTTCTTTGTTCCACTCCGTATTTGCCTCTCCATATTTGTTTTTCTCCTACCTTCATCTTCGTCGTATTTAACTGGAAAACTTGATAATAAAGTCAAAAAAAGAAAAAAATGAACCGAAGATTCGGAGGAGGAAAGCAACCAACAGGAACTCCATCAATGGCTTGGTCTACTGTTGTTGTCGTTGTTTCCCTCCTTGCTGGTGCCTCCGTTGTTCACAGCTTTTTCAAACCTGATCTGGTAATGCCCCCTTCCCATTTTCTCTTTACATTTAGAAAACATCTAATTTGTCCACACACAGAAAAGTTATATTGGAGTGAAATTACATGGGCCTAAATGGAGAGGAATGAATTAGGCAAATCGAGAATTTAAACTTGATGAATTCAACCTTTAAGGTGCTTAGCATCAATGTATTACCTGTAAATTGTAATTATGGGTTTTGAATTTGATATTTATTAATTTTTACCACATATCGACATTTGAGGTGAAAGTAGTGAGTTCAGGCAAACCGTAAACCCATAGTATATAAGCACCATTCACTTCTGTATATAGCTGACTTAACTTGTTTGGAACTGAGACATAGTAAGTGAAAATTTTGGTGCTTATGCGGTAGCTAGTTTGTTTAATTGTTGTGTCATGCTTCAAATAACATTAGTATTAGGAGATTAGTTGTGTTATTTGTTATGTTTACTTAGCAAGGGCGCATAGTGTGGGCTTTCTCCTATTTCATTTACCTGTTTGAAAGTATGCCCCATTGAAATTGCGGATATGTAATAAATAGTTCCGGTTTAAGACAATTTATGCCATCTCTGAATTATAAGCTATGTTGCGCGGACTCTCCAAAACAGCTGTCGCACCCGTGTCGGATCCTCCAAAAATACACTATTTTTGGAGGATCTGACACGCACCCATCGATATTTTCGGAGAGTCCGAGCAACATAGATTAAAAGTAGCTATAAAGTTGAAAACTTTATTGTATATGATGTTTTGAGTACATAAAGTTCTTCTATGCTAGACTGTAATTACAATGTAATTGAAGGATGTTAACACTGTGGTCTGCATTATGAAAGATATCTGTTTTACATGAAATTTAGGTTTATTAATTGATTATGTTTTCTAGCAAGTGAGGAAACTCTGTGGCCTTTCTCCTGTGTCTTTTACCTGGCTGATATAATGCCCCTTTAAATTTGTGTCGATCTAATGAATGGTGCCAGTTGGGAAATGTTAAGTACTAATACACATGTTGCATCGTAGATGCAGTCACCCTAACCTCTTTCGTAAGTCAACAAAACGTTGAAGAAGTTTTTGGGTATATGATGTCCCAGAACAAAAGTTTCTCTATGTTGGAATATCATCTAGCATTGGCTTGAAGGACGAAAAAAATTGATATTGAAATTGTAATCTGCATTATAAAGATATGGAACCATTTTTTATATAATGGTGTTGTTCGGATCAGCTAGGGCGCTCCTCAATTATTCCACTGGGTACCTGTTGCCTCCCACCTACACAGGTACCGGGTAAGTCTAACAACGAAAGCTTAGGCAGATTGGAAGAAATGACCTAGTTTTAGATTTGAAGCTTATAAAGATATCCAACCTTATATGCAATTATTGAACCTTGGTAATGAACCACAAGGAAAATATACTCTAATACAAGTAGTATGATGAATTTTTTGTGGCACTTTTTCCAAATCGAAACATCAATTATTCTATCTCGGGTTGCAAATTGTAGAACCAGAATGAGAGCATATCTTAGTGACAATGCAGTTGGCATGACCATACGAAATAACTTTGTTTCTTTACCAATATGATATTTAGAACAAAATAGTGATTTGATCTCATTCTTTGTAAGTGCTTACTTAGTTCCTTGAGTTTACTGCCCATAAAAATCAAAATAACTCCATAGTCTCACTGTGTAAGTTGGCCTAAACATCACCATCATGAAAAATATAGGGTATTAGCATCTGGAAATTTCTTTAATAGAAACCTTATTTTTGTTTTGATATTTAGTCAAATAATTCTAGTTACATTGATCTTATGCTGTTTTATGTTGTAAATATGCATTGACCTTGGAAAATTCCGGTAAGCTAGGTTCTCCTCAAATCTGCTTTATTTGTTGATTGTTGTTCCATCTTATCTGAATATCCTTTTAATACATTAATCATCAAACACCATAAGTACTTAATGGAAATCATGATTGATAATATAGTTCCATTCTTAATACAGATGCGTAAAGTGATTAGACTTTCGAAACTAAGAAGGTTGCTTAATACATTAAACAATGGTCTGCAAGTTCTGAATTGAAACAAGCTAAAATGTTTCCTGGAATTCCTGCAAGAACGTAAAGATTGACAGAACCTTCAGTTTTTACAAACTAAACTTTTTATATTTATTCATATACAGACTTATTGAAAACTTTATCATAACATCCTTTCATCCCTTATTTCCTCCCAACTACGTGGTGAAAGGATGAGTTTTTTGGTATAATATGATGTGAAATTGTTGAGCCCAAAAAGCTAAAATAAGTGAAAATATCTTACTGTGTTGCTGTCCTATTTAAAGTTTAAAAGAATTGTCGTCCGTAACATAAACTAAAAAATTGTTTTAAGCAAATGGTAATAACAAGTTATTTCTTCCTTCTATATATATTTTTAGTCATTCAGGGATTAGAAGTCATTACTTTCCATTTTTTGATAAGTAGAAATCGTTATCTTGCTATTTTTGTATTTTTTGTTTTTAGAAGTATCCTTCTAAGTGGAAGAAGAAGATCTGATTTTGGGGGTTGGGTTGGGGTCTGCAAATATGAGGAAGATAAGTTGAATATCGATGCAGAAATCTGTAAACATGAGACTCAAATGTACATATTCCCTTCTTTGTTGACTTTGCATTGTTTGGTTCTGAATTTCTCTTTTAACTATTTGGATTGTAAGTTTTAGCTATGACAAAAGCTGAAAACATGTATTACTACATGTCTTCTTTGAAACTTTAGTAGATGGCTAATCATGAATCTGAAGCAGAATGAATATGGTGGCCTCTTTCAGTTCTTAGATAGAGTACGAATGATCTCAATAAATGAAGCTACTTAATATTTTTCCTGACACATCCTATTGCAATGACCAAAGACTTGGGAGTACTTCCTGGTTAATTGGCAAAACCTCCCTTATATTAGGCAAGAGTTCAGTTGATATGATGATGGCTAAAAATAATGTCCTAAGTATATCTTGTTATTTGAAATTCTTTTGATACTGTTGAAGGTTGTGGTCTTTATGGAAGGCTTTCATGGGCACATAACATTCTAGTGTAAGATGGATTGAGATTATTATATGAAAGATCTTGGTGTTAGTTACTTGTATTCTTCTAGGAGTTCATTTTATTAGTTACTTGTGTTCTTCTCCCTTGAGCCGAGGGTCTATCGGAAATAGCCTCTCTACCTCCACAAGGTAGGGGTAAGGTCTGCGTACACATTACCCTCCCCAGACCCCACTTGTGGAACTACACTGGGCTTGTTATTGTTATTGTTGTTACTTGTGTTCTTCTAGAAGTTCATTATCTTGTATTTATAGATTGACCATCTATTGTACAAGCTCATGATGTCTGTTTTTGCTTCCTCCGAGTTGTTTCTCTTCTTCTTGGATTAGATTGTTTTCTTATGTTTGTAACATTGTGTTCTATTGTTGAATTGCAGACTCTGCCTCCATTAGAAAGCATTGATGGAAACAAGCAGAAGGAGGTGGAGAAACAATAATCTTTTGTTCCATTCATTTAAGTTCGATTAAATGGAGTACCTGTGAAAAAATGCACCCACCAGCCACCCCTTTGTGTAGGTTGGAATTTTAACACTTGAAACTAAATGAAGTTGCAAATGACATATCTTTACTGATTATTGTTTTTCTTCGCCAGATTAGTTCTTAGTGGTTTAAACCAAATGACCCCTTGGATTTTATGACATTGTCGAATGAAGTATAAATGATCATTTTGGTGAAGTAGGTGTAACAACTTGTCAACTTTTTTTTTGTGTTGCCTATTATGTAACGAGTTCGTCCATCAAAAGGGCCTGAGTCGTCTGTGAACGTACTCTATATGTGGAATTCCGAGCAAATGGTTTCTTCATTGGGGAAAGTATGTTAATTATATAACATCTATTATGCTTTGGGATCATTCATATGTTTGTCATCCATACGTGTCACGTTGGAGTTCCGTTAAACCAAGGACAAATACGAGACGCTTTGTTAATAGCAAGGGTTATGAATGAGCCTAAAGTATGACAGAGGGTAAAGTGTAGATATTTCATATGGTGAAGAGGTAAATTTTTTGTATTCATGCTTTGAAGTATCAAACCATATTAGACTCCCTATACTTGTTTTACAATAAGGCAGGTTTAGTCTTTGTATTCTGATATAAAACCCAGAGAGCTCTATAGTTCATTTTAGTAATCTTTAAATTATGCTTTAGAGATTCGAAAATTGTATTTTATTAAATGGAGAAATTGGGAGTGTCCTATTTCTAGAGTTTGGGAGTATACTTTAATGGAAATATAACTGTTATCTATTTACTTAGCTCCCGTTTGTCCATAAAATTTGAGAGCTTTTTTTTCAAATTTTGTTTTGAAATATTTGTTTGTTTATAGATTTTACGGAAAAGGGTTCAAAATGCTCCTAAATTATTTGAAAAGGTTTATAAATAGAAATTTTTACATCCTATAGAAAACCTTATTATCCTATTTATTTTAAATAAATACCATTTTAAAATATTACATCCTATAGATACTTTTTATACTTTATAGCCAAATATCTAATTATAGTTACATCCTACATTTAAGGCACAATATATGCTAAATAATATTTTTCTCTCTCCTTTCTAGTCTTTTCTCTCACATAATCACCGTAAAATTGACTAACCACGTTCTCTCTCTCTTTTTCCATACGCTTTACTCTTTTTCCCTCAACCCACTATTCATACCTCTTCTCCCACCCAAATTCTCTAGTGGGGGTGTACAAACTGAACCGAAAAACTGCACTAAACCGAAAAGTCAAACCAAACCAATTAAAAAACCCAACTCGGTTTGGTTTGATATGGTTTGGTATTGAATAAAAAACTCGAACCAACCCGACATATAAATATATAATATATATATATATTATTTAAGATTTTATATAAAATTTTCTTTAAAAAATATCTAGAAATACTTGGGATTCTCTTGCGGGATATAAATTTTAATAGAATATGAAGTGCTTCATATTTATTGACCTTATAATAGGTTGTATGATCAGTTTCTTATCAAGTGTTATTGAAATACGTCTATCTCTTTGTTCTTACATGTTCATATCATATGTTAAGATGTATTAAATTTTTATATCTTTTTCGAATGTGAAATGGTTATTAATATTTAGGTATCATATTGATTTTTATGTTTAATTACTAAATTCGGATAACCTGAAAGTGTATATCAACAAAAAATTATTGTCAGACAATTAAAAAAATAATTATTGTGTTAACTAATGGAATTCTCGCATAAGAATATATTAATTGGTATTATGTTTGTCAACTTTTTATATTTTTATGAAATAGATGTATACGTATCATATATTTAACAAAGTAAGATTGAAATAATATGTAAGTAACAAAAAATCCGAAAACCCCGACAAAACTGAACCAATCCAAATCAATATAGTTGGTTTGGTTTGATTTTGATAAAAACCGAACCAACCCGGTCCATGTACACCCCTATTCTCTAGTTCTCCTCCATTATCACTCCATTGCAATCGGTTAGGGTAAGTTTAATTCGTAGATTTTGATATTATTATTTTGCTCTTCTGATTTTGGTACTGATTTTTAGTTTTTTATTTCTTTTGTTATTTGATTTTCTGATTAACATTGCAACAGGGAAGTGTCCGATTTTTAGTTTTTTGTTTGTTTCATTATTTGCTTTTCTGATTAATATTGCTTTTCTGATTAACATCAAAGACAATCTTTCTCCTTGAGCCAATCACGACGAATACAGTTTGCTTCTACTTAGTCCTTTCCCTTTTAGAGGGAAGGTTTATATTTGTTAATCAATAGACGAATTTGTTTGTTTCATTATTTGCTTTTCTGATTTTAATTCTTATATTTTTGTTTGTTTCTGAAACAATAACCATTGTTATTGTTTACTCACCAGGAAGCTTTTATTTTTCTCTCCAATGGAGGTTTCATTGCCACACAAGATGATAACAAGAGGTATTCCTACCAAAATTCTCAATTTTGATGGGCCCTCTTTCTCATTGCAAATAACACAAGCGGAGTCAGATTTTGCAGGTTTATCAGCAACTACAACTTCAGAGATTCCAAGTAAATTACATAATGACAAATCGAAAGAAGTCCAAGTTGCGAAATCTTCAAAAGAAACAAAAAAATCAGTTGCTTCAAAGCGGAAAAAGCCTTTGAATGATTCTTCATATGTCAATGTTAAGGAAGTTTATGCAAAAAAAACTCCATATACACGACATGAAAAGGTAATTGTCATTTTATCAGTATGCATTCAAAGAAATTTGTATGTATTCATAATTATTCAAGTTATTTAATATGTATGATGTTGCATTCGTATATATCTAGTTGTATTTATAAGTACTAAAATAATTTGCACATTCACCTTGTCAATATCTGAGTTCTGCTTACTTGAATATTATATGTTGTATTTAAATATATTTAGATGTATTCTGTGATGACCTGGTCCGTCGTCACGTGAGTTACCGCCTCGTTTACCCCATTTTCTGCTTCCTTATGTTTCATTATAAGAGTCTTGGGTGAACGAGTTGAATTTGATTGGTTTTAGATGGAAATGAGACACTTAGTCTCTTTAAGGAAGGTTTGTATTGGAAAAAGTCAACCGGATGTTGACTTATAAGTTAGAGGGCTCGGATGTAATTTCCGGTGTCTTGGTTAGCTTCGGAGGATGATTTATGATTTATGAGTGTGATAGGAATTGATTTTGGAGGTCCGGTGTAGAATTAGGTGTGAATTGGCGAAGTTAGTATTTTGGCGAATTCCGGTTGATAGGTGAGATTTTGATCCGAGGGTCGGAATGGAATTCCGAGAGGTGTTATAGCTTCGTTATGTGATTTCGGATGTGTGTGCAAAATTTCAGGTCATTCGGAGGTGATTTGGTTGTGTTTTTGATCAAATGTGTGTTTCGAAAGTTTTTGAAGAACTTAGGCTTGAATTCGGTGAGAATTGGTGATTTTAGTATTGTTTGATGTATTTTGATGATTGGAACAAGTTTGAATGATGTTTTAGGATGTGTTGGTGCTTTTGGTTGAGGTCCCGGGGGCCTCGGAGTGATTTCGGATGGCTAAACGGGAAGCTCTGGACTTGGAAATTTGTAGAAATTTGCAGCAGCAGTGCAGGACTAAATTGGCCTTCGCGTTCGCGATGCTTGGGTCGCATTCGAGTAGTGGAACTTGGCAGGACAGGTGTTTGTGTTTTACATTCGCGTTCAGTCCCTCGCGTTCGCGGAGGGTGAGAATCTCGTTGTTCGCGTCCGTGGGGAGTATGTCGCGTTCGCGTAGTAGGATCTGGGGTCCCACTCGCTTTGTTATTCGCGTTTGCAGTCAAGGTGACACATTCGCATAGTGGAGGCGGCTGAAGCTTCGCGTTCGCGGGATGGGCACTGCGTTCGCGAAGGGTTATTTTGGACAGAGGTAAAAGTGTTCATCGCGAATGCGAGAAAGCCCTGGCATTCGCATAGAAGAAAAATCTGGAACTGGGCAGAAGTTATAAAATATTTTGTTTCACGAGCCTAAGTTATTTTCCTCTATTTTTGAGCACCTTGAGAGCTATTAGGGAGATATGGAAGAGGGATTCGAAGAGGATTAATTGGAGATAAGTTCTATAAACTAAGAACACGATTATGTTGTGAAATTAACCTTGAAATTTATGGAAATTAAGCCTAAAATTTAAGAACTAGGGCTTGAGTTTTTGATATTTCAAATTAGGATTTGATGGGTTATTTGAGCTCGGATTTGAGAGTTTTTGGTATGTATGAACTCATGAGAAGATAAGGAATCTATTAATATGAAATTTTTTGAGATTCGAGAAGTGGGCCCGGGGCTCAGATTTTGCTAATTTCGAGAATTTTGATATTTTTCGATTGTTTTCGATTGGTTATTATTCCTTTAGCATATTGTGATGTATTCACTCTGGTTTTGGATAGATTCGACGCGCGTGGAGGCCGATTTGAGGGGCAAAGGCGTCGCGAGCCAGAGATTTCACCAGTTCGAGGTGAGTAATGGTTGTAAATGATATCCTGAGGGTTTGAAACCCTGGATTGCACATTGTAGTGCTATATTGAGGTGACTTACACGCCGGATAGCGAGCGTGGGGTAGAGCACCGTTGGGGATTGTGACTTGATCCGTCCCGATTGATGATTTTATCACGTATTTGACTGGAACATATTTGTCGTTATCATGATTTGGGTTGATTGCCATATTTGGGCTTGTGCCAATTATTTGAACCCTTCATGGATTTTTATCACTCTTTCCTCACTATTTGATATACTACTTGAACTCAGTCTTGTTGATTTTACTGTTTTTGCAACTCAGCCGTTTTAATTGAACTTTGAGACTTAAATGATATTTCCACTGTTGTTTGGGCTGAGCACTACTATTTTATTGATGCCCGAGGTGCTTATGATATTTTCTGGACTGCGTGAGGCCGAGGGCCATATGTGAGGATATGTTGAGTGGTGTGAGGAGGCTTTCAGGCCTCGAGTGTATTGCGAGGAGGCTTTCAGGCCTCGAGTGTATTGTGAGGAGGCTTTCAGGCCTCGAGTGTGATGTGAGAAGGTTTTCAGGCCTTGTTTATATGCCACGAGGTGGCTTGATATTGCGCTTGGGCCGTAAAGGGCCCCTCCCGGAGTCTGTACACCCCAAGTGAGCACAGGTACCCATGTGGATCGGGCTACACGCCACAACGACATATGGATCGGGCTGCACGCCGCAGCGATATGTAGATCGGGATGCATGCTGCAGCGAGATATGGATCGAGCTGCACGCTGCAACGATATGTGGATCGGGCTGCACGCCGCAACAATTATTATATGTTACTGTTCCGAGAGTGATCTGAGAGAGAGAGCCCGAGGGGCTGAGAGTGTTTATGAGAGTGAGTTCGAGGGGCTTGTAACGACCCGACCGGTTGTTTTGAGTATTAGCGCTCCATTCAGCAATCGGAGGCCATTAACAGCTTCATTTCAGGTATTATGACTTGTACGCGTGGTCGGAATTGAATTTCGAGAAGTACAGAGTTGATTTGGGAAGAGAATTCTCATTTCGAAAGCTTAAAGTTGAAAGAATGAACTAGGATTTGAATTTCAAGTAAACGACCTCGGAATCGGGATCTGAAGGTTCTAGCAGGTTCGTATGATGATTTCGAACTTGGGCGTATGCCTGGAGTGGGTTTTGGATAACCCTGGAGCGTTTTGACGCCTATTGTAGAAGTTAGTATTTTAGAAGAAATTTCATAAGTTTGGTTTGAAGTGCATTTCGGTGTTATCAACGTCTGTTTGGAATTCTGAGACTGCGAATAGCTCCGTATAGTGATTCTGGAGTTGGGGGCGGATCGGAAGTGAATTTGGAGGTCCGTAGACCATTTTGAAGCCATTTGGCTAAATATAGAAAGTTGAAGGTTTTTGGAGAGTTTGACCGGGGGGTTGACTTTTTGATATCGGGGTCGGAATCAAATTCCGAAAGTTGGAGTAGGTCCGTAATGTCAAATATGACTTGTGTGTAAACTTTGAAGTCAATCGGACGTGATTTGATAGGTTTCGGCATCGAAAATAGAAGTTGGAAACTTCAAAGTTCATAAAGCTTGAATTGAGGTGTAATTCGTAATTTTAGCGTTGTTTGATGTGATTTGAGGTCTCGAGCAGGTCCATAATGTGCTTTGGGATTGGTTGGTATGATTGGTTGAAGTCCCGGGGGCCTCGGGTGGATTCCGGGTGGTTAACGAATCGAAAATGAAATTTTGGAAGGCTGAAGGGTGCTGCTTCTGTCATAACCGCATCTGCGGTTCTTGGACCGCAGAAGCGGGACCGCAGATGCTGTCGAAATCTCGCAGAAGCGGAAGGGGTCAGGACCAAGGAAAATCGCAGAAGCGGCCTAGGGACCGCAGAAGCGGTTCCGCTTAAGCGCCCCCCAGACCGCAAAAGCGGTCAGCCCCCTCAAGCCCAAAACCGCAGAAGCGGTTAGAAAGTCGCAGAAGCGACATCTGCAGAAGCGGAAATTCCATCGCAGAAGCGAAAATTGCTGAAGGCAGAAGGGTTATTTTAAAGTCGGGATTTGTCCATTTCACTCATCTTCTTCACTTCATTTGGCGATTTTGGAGGGTTCAAAGGAGGATCTTCATCAACAACGTTAAGGTATGTTATCCCTACCTATTTGAAGCTAAATACATTGATTATGTATGAGATTAAGCATGGAAATTAGTGTAAATATTGGGGTTTGGTTGAAAACCTAGAAGATTATAACCTTGGATTTTAGCCACGATTTTGAGTATGGAATTAGGAGAAAATTATATATTTGAGTTCCTAAGGTCATGGGTAACCTTTATCTTCGAAAAATTTTGGATTCCGGGCACGTGGACCCTAGGGCATTTTGGTCAACTTTTCGTTCGGGGCTAGAAATTGTTACGACTTGAGTTGTAAGGTATAGTTAAGCATATATTATTGGATTTGTATGATCATTGGCTAGTTTTGGTGCGTTGTGCGTTGGTTCAAGCTTTCGGAATGATGTAGAATGCCAGTTGCGAGTCTTCGGAGCGAGGTGAGTCTCCTTTCTAATCTTGTGAGGGGGAATTTACCCC
>MU789769.1:11194-23698 GCA_026770625.1 Nicotiana glauca
ACAGCACAAGGTAGTTCTATATCAGGCAGTAAATTACTTAAAACAGTAAAAATCAGTGAAAGTCAAATAAAATCTCAGTTTTTAAAGGCCAGTGAATCAGGTAAAACAACAATTAAACAGTGAAAACTGCCTATCGCTCAACACAATAACAGCCCTTCGGGCTCAATGTCCCTCAGATCACACTCAGAATAATATTATATAGTAACCGCTATGGCGTGCAGCCCGATCCATATCGCGCTGCGGCGTGCAGCCCGATCCATATGGGTACCCGCACTCACTGTGGTGGTGCAGACTCCGGAGGGGCTCCTACAGCCCAAGCGCAATACTGCTGCGGTGTGCAGCCTGATCCACATAAACAACTGCTACGACGTGCAGCCCGATCCATATATGTATTCGCTGCGGCGTGCAACCCGATCTATATATATATATAACATCCTCACTGTTGGGTTCTCAATTGCTCTCAGTCATTTCTGGACACAGTAGTATAAAGTAGGGACCCCAGCCCACATGTTTCTATTATTTTTAGAATTAACACTTATCAAAGCCGTTCACATTGTTTTAAACAAGTAGAAAAAGTGAGGAAAATCAGTTATAATACCCCTAACTGTTCTACAAGTCGGCACGACGCCCCAAACATGGCAACTAGCCCAAATCATGATGATAAACAAAATATCTCAGTCAAATACGCGGTAAAATATCAAACGGGACGAACCAAGTCACAATCCCCAGTAGTAAACAACCCCGCGCACGTCATTGAGCACGTGTTTCACCTCAATACAGCACTAAGTTGGGCAAATCCGGGGTTTCGAACCCTCAGGATATCATTTACTATCATTACTCACCTCAGGCCGGCCGAAATCCTAGCTCGCTATGCCCTTGCCTAGCAATTCGACCTCCTCGCGCGCCGAATCTGATAAAAACCGCAACGAATACGTTACAATAGGCTAAGGGAACATAACCTAATCCGAAAGACTCGAAAAATATTGAAAATCACAAAATTTACAAAACCCGAGCCCCAAGGCCACTTCTTGAAAAATTAGAAAATTAACATCACCTGATTCCTTATCTCGCCACGAGTCTATACATATCAACATTACCAAAATCGGAGTCCATTTGACCCATCAAATTTCACTTTGAAATACCAAATTTCCAAGCCCTAGCTTTACCCTCTTTTGATGAATTTCCACAAATTTCTATGTTTATTCTACCATTAAATCATGTATTTACGTCATAGAACTCACCTCCAATCACACACAGTCGAAATGCCCTTCAATTTCTGTCCAAAGGCTCTCAAGGTTGCTCAAAAATGGTGGAAATGAGACTTGGTTCGCAGATGAAATGTCTAATAAAAGCCTTCTGCCCAAGCTTATTTTCCTCTATGCAAACGCGAGGGACCTCTCGCGTTCGCGATGAACAAAATCCACCTCTACCAAAAATACCCTTCGCGAACGCAGTTGCACCCACATGAATGCGAAGGTCTGGACCTTTAAGCTTACGCGAACGCGGACAGCACCACGCGAACGCGAAGGGCAAAAGCCCTGAAACCCAACTCCTTATACGTGAACGCGTATGCCTTCACGCGAACGTGATGACTCATCACCTGATCCTTCCGTGATCACGATGACCAAGACGCGAACGCGAAGGCCAAATCACTGGTCCTGAAATTCCCTTCTATGCGTTCGCGACTCACCAATGCGAACACGAAGACCAATTCTTCTGCAACAAAATAGCTAGAAAACCTGCAATCTTCAAAGGCCAAAATTGGTCCGATTAACCATCCGAAATCACCCCGAGGACCTCGAGACGTCAACCAAAAGCACCAACACACCTTAAAACATCATTAAAACTCGCTCCAATCATCAAAACACATCCAATAATGCTAAAATCATCAATTCTCACCGAATTCAAGCCTATGTTTCTCAAAAACTTTCGAAATACGCATTTGATCAAAAACCCGACCAAAACACCTCCGAATGACCTGAAATTTTGCACACACATCCAAAATCACCTAAGCTACAGAAACTCTCGGAATTCCATTCCGACCCTCGGATCAAAATCTCACCTATCAACCGGAATTCGCTAAAATACTAACTTCACCAATTCAAGCCTAATTCTACACCAGACCTCCAAAATCAATTCTGATCACACTCCTAAGTCACAAATCAACCCCCGAAGCTAACCGAACCACCAGAAATTGCATCTGAGCCCTCTAACTCAATAGTCAACATCTGGTTGACTTTTCCAAAACAAGCCTTCCTTAAAGAGACTACGTGTCTCATTTCCTACCAAAACCAATCTAATTCAACTCAGTCATATCAAATACCGATAATGAAGCATAGAGAAACATAAGACGGGGGAAACAGGGAAGTAACTCACGTGACGACAGGCTAGGTCGTCACATGAGGTTGTGTGCATATTTGGATTAGAGCCCTGGGGGCTCGGGTGCGTTTTGGATTGGCGTCGGAGTGCATTTTTAACTTAGGAAAAATCTTGTATGAACAGGCCTGCAGGCTTCGCATTTTGCAAATATGAATGCTGGTTCGCAAATGCAAAACCAGCCCAGGCCTGACTATGATCGCAAATGGGATATCTTTCTTCGCAAATGCGAAGGTACAGGGTTCGCAAATGCGAGACCTTCTTCGCAAATGCGAAGGTCCCCTGTAAGGCTTGGCTTCGCAAATACGAAGTAGAGTTCGCAATTCCTATATTTTGGTCGGGGTTCACAATTGCGAACCCCCGTTCGCAAATGCGATATCAGAGACCCATCAATTCTATACTTAGTCGAATTTTAAGTCATTTTTCACCCCACTTTCAAAATACAACTCCTTGGGCGATTTTTCAAGAACAAGTTTCATTCCAAATAAATTTTAATTCAATTTTTACTTAATTATTTCAATAATTAACATCATTTAACATGTTTTCCACTTAAAATCAATGATTTTCATGGGTGAAATTGGGAGTTTTGGGTAGAACCTAGGTTTTCTAAGAATTGGGGATTTGGACCTCAATTTTGAGGTCCGATTTCAAAATAAATTACATATTTGAGTTCGTGGGGGAATGTGTAACCGGGTTTTGGTTCGAACCTCAGATTTTGACCACATGGGTCTGGGGGCAATTTTGGAATTTTTGGGAAAAACTTGGAAAATTCATTTTTATGCATTCATATTGATTCATTTAGTATTTATTAAAGTAATTGAGCAATTTATGACTAGATTCGAGCGGATTGGAGGTGAAATCGCGGGGTAAAGTGATAGTTGAGGTTTGAGTGGAATTCCAAGCATCGAGGTAAGTGTTTGGTTTAACCCTAGCTTGAGGGAATAGGAGTTGAGTTTTGTTTGCTACTTGTTAATTGATCGAGTACGATGTATAGGCATAGTGACGAGTATCTATACATTGGTATCTAGCATGACTGTGAGTCCTTATTTGCGGATAGTTGGTTGTTGTTATGCTTTCCATGTTTAATTGATGACTTCTATATGTTGTAAAGGCCTTGTGATAGAAGTTGTGATCTTGGAACTTCGTGGAGCATTGGCTCTATTTGGATCCGTGGAGTTTGGCTCAAGTGATAATGTGAACCATGAGATGAAAATGAAAGAAGGAGAAGAGTTAATGATTTATTCCCCTGCCAGGACGTTATTTGTTTGATTGTGTACCCTTGCCGAGACTTCTATTCTTGTTTTATTACTTCCCTTGTCTTTGTTTGTGATCGTTGCATGGGGCGAGGAAGAGTGTTAAAGCACGGTGGGTGATGCCGTGCATTGAATGATAAATGATATGGATCGGGTTGCACGCCGCAACAATGATAAATGATATGGATCGGGTTGTACGCCGCAACAATGATAAATGATATGGATCGGGTTGCACGTCGCAACAACGATATATATGGATCGTGTTGCACGCCGCAACAAGGTTGTTATATATTGGGATCGGGTTGCGCGCCGCAACAATTTGTGATACAAGTGTGTTTGTTTGGGTATTTGTTTCTTGTCCACTGTAAACTTCAAGCTGCCCTTAGATTGTTATTCTGGATTTACTATTAATATGGTTATCTCCCCACAGCATGCTCCCCCTCCCATAATGTTTACTTGCCTTGTATTTTCGATTCCGCTGTCTATATATAATTGTACAGGTTTATGTGGTGGTCCAGTCTAGCCTCGTCACTACTTTGCCGGGGTTAGGCTAGACACTTACCAGCATATGGGGTCGGTTGTGCTGATGCTACACTCTGTGCTATTTGCACAGGTCCAGGTTTTGAGCAGCAACAGCAGCAGTATTAATACGGGAGTAGGCCTTCAGTCCAATGAGACCCGAAGTAGCCTTGCAGGCGTCCGCATGTCCGGCGTCTCTCTTATTCTCTCTTTATAGTCTGTTGCCTCCTTGTATTCGAGACAAACAGCTTATGTGTACTTTCAGACATTTGTATTTAGTATTTCTTAGCAGTTCGTGAGTATTATGACACCAGTCTTGGGTAGAGGCTTATATTGACTATTCTGGATTTTGATTCAGTATCTATAATTAAGACTTCCGCTATTGTTTAAATTCGTTGTTTTTATATTGTTGCCATAAATTGTTAAAAGGGGGCTATGTTGTAAACGAAAGGTAACTAAGTTTGGCTTGCCTAGCTTCTACGAGTAGGTGCCATCAAGACTCCCAAGGATGGGAAATCCGGATCGTGACAGTTATTTTTTCACTTTCCGTAGCAAATGATTAAACTATAGATTGAATTCTATATATTTTATGGCAAGAAGAATGAATTCTTAGCTACATACTAAAATGTTTGTGGCAAATACTTCGATTGTAGCTATAAATTTATGAACTCGTAGCTAAATAAAAGAACAATTGCCACGAGACTGGGGTATAAAAATAGCCACAACATATGAATTTTCGTTGCAAACAAATTAATTCTTTTGCCACGATAAAACACCTTATGGCTACAACATAAAGATTGCTACAAAGTTTATTTGTTGTGGCAAAAGAATAAGAGTTTTTGCTATAAGTATATATTTTGTGGCAAAAAAAGTTCTGCTACAATACCAAAAAAATTCGTAGTAATAAATATTAGTCCTTAGCCACGAACCATGCAAAGTCAATAGCTAACTTTTAGTTACATTACTTCTTGCTACGGAAAAAAATATTGTGACTAAAGTGTTTAGTCAAGGAATTTTTCATATTTTACTACAATATATTTTATAGCTGTAAATGCATAGTGTTGTAGTGCTGGACTCAGTAAAACTTTGAAAGACTGGAAGATTGTTAAAAGTTAAAACTACGATATGAGCATATTTTAGTCTACTTCTTAGAAGTATCTTAAAAACAAAATACTTTCTAACAAGACGTCCCAAAAATTCCTACGGTATGTAAGAAAAGAAGTAGGCTACTCTTCTTGACACACCTGCTTGGTAGCAGAGAGCAGACACCTGTTGTGTTTTAAAATATATTTTACCGTTGTGATTCTCAACTTATGCTCAATGAATAAGATATCACAAGTTATTTTGTGCTTAGCAGTCACTACAACGGGGACTTCATCATTTTGCTCTGCTACTTTCAGTTTTCCTCTGGAATTGATCACGGGATGTAAATTGTTCTCTATCCATATGCTATAGTTCACTTTCAGTGTTGCAACAGCATCACCAAATCCTTTGTGTAGGAAAGAAGGTGGTCCACATATTACTTAATTAGAGCAGAATATGCAATTCCGGCCTACGAAACAAGGCAACCGAATAATGAGCGCCTCTCAGCAACTGTAAAGTTTAATTGAATGCGGATCAATTTCCAGAGAGCATCCAAATAATGATACTAGGATATATTAGAATGTAAAAGCTGATAACAACTTAGAATCTCACTACAACAAATGTGATATTTAGCTACAAAACTTTTAGCCACGACACAAAATTCGTCACTAATTATTCACTTTTCGTGACGAAAATTATATTTCGTGTTTAGATATATAATCCGCATACTTTTAGTGACGAAACGTAAAATTTTGTAGCAAAAGTTTTGTTCATTAAAATTTCCCACCAAAAAATAATTTGGCGTCATTATTTAATAGCATTAGCCACGAATTTTATATAATTGGTGACATATTATTTTGTCACTAATGATGTATCGAATTTGTGACAAATCATAATTTGTCTTAAAATTGGTAAAACTTTGGACACGAAAAAATTTCGTCACAAAAAATGCGTTATTACAATAGTGACAAAATAAATTTTTTAGTTAAACATGGTAAATTTTAGCTACGAAAGTTTCTAATTTATTATGACATTAGTTTTTGTCACTAATAGTGCAAACAATTAGTGACAATTATTTAATTGTCTCTGTTTAACCTACAATTTAGTCACAACAAAATTTTTGTCACGAAAAATATGATTTCTAAATGGCTACGACTTGAATTTTGTAGTTGAATAGTACAATTATTGGCGACAAAAAAGATTCGTAGTAAAAAACTAAAAGATATAGTTTTGTTCATATATGATACAAAAAGTTACTTTAGGACTAATTAACCTTATGACTGAAGCACCCATCTTGAAAAATGATCTAGTTCGAGAAACTTGAATCCCATTTTCTAAAGTTCTATTATGAAGTCCATATGACCTACAAATGAAAGAAATCAAATTAAAACCACACTCATTTTGCTTCAATTGCCATATCTTCTTTAGAAAATATAAAACCAAAAAACCATATTAAAATTTAATAGAACTCAAGGAACACTTGCTGCTACAAAATTTCATATTGTTTAGGTAGGAACATTTTATATATGAACTTATATCTATAACATAATTCGAGCATATGGAGTCCAACATAAAATAAATGAAATGCCTAAAAACATCATGATACTCTAAATTAAAAAAAGGTTACAAATTAAGTTGTCAAAACCATCAAGTGTCTCAACAAGCCTATAAATACTTTATCGTATACATGGCTAATAAAAGGCATCTGAGCATAAAGAGTTTACAAGATCCGCTACAACAGTTAGAGCTAATAAGAGTCATATGCCTACTTCTAAGTTGTATTCTAACAAAATAAGATAGAGAACAAGAATTTCAATAATGTTATCTCATTCGGCAGAGAAGCCTCTTCCATCTCTTTTCTGCAAATGTCACCTTCTTTTTCTTTTTCCGTGGCCTAACAATAAATTATCATGTGGCAGACCATATTATTCACCAAAAATAATCTCAGAGAAATAAATATCCTTACATACAACACCACAAATAAGTGATTTAACATAAATGTAGTATATACTTAATAAAATTTTGCGAAGATTCTTTCTAGCTAGTGATGACTCAAGCAACATGCAGATGCCAACAACACTTATTGTAATAATCTGAATATGATGCTACAATTGACGAGAAGAAAGTATTAGTAAAGGATTTTTAAACTATTTCCAGAGTTTCTAGTAATTAAGTTTATGAATGCTACTGATGGTAATATGAATTCACTACAAGGATTTGTAGTAGGTATTATTCCTAAATTGTAGATTCCTCCACATTTTTTTATCTTGATATGTGGATGGATTTGTAATTTAGGAGCTAATTTAAATCATTTTATCTCTTTTCCATATGTGATTTGAATAAAAAGTTGAAGTTGAGTTATGGTTTATTGTCACAGATTGATCTAAACCTTGTGTCGTCAATGTATTTCCATCTTGTGTATTAACCACCATTGACTTGTTTTGCTGTTTTGATTTGTCTTGAATTTTATTCCTATTTTTGTTCACACGACCTGTGCTAAGAGAGGTGAGATTAAATAGATTTGTAGACTTGGAACTTACCGTCGCATCCAGTAGCTTTCTTTCCTCCAAGATAATAGCTGGAACAATTTAGTTCTGTTGTTGTTGTTTTGAAATGCTTTCAATAAGGTGCTGCTGTTCTGGATTTAATGCTGCCTCATCTCGATCATTCACCCAAATGGCAGCAGGGCTATTTACATTTAAATGTTGCTGCTATTCTGAATTTATAGCTGCTTCATATCGATCACAACTGGCAGCAGGATTGTTTTCCCTTAGCTGCTGCTGTCCTGGAGGTGTTACTGCTTCTTGTCGATTAGTCACTGTCTTCAATGGAGTTTTAGTTTTGTTTACTCCATCAAGCTGCTGCCTCGATAAAGGAATGAAATCTGGTGCCTTAGCATTAAGCTTACTGGTTGAGCCTACTTTTGACGAGCTGCTAATTGTAGGCACCGTAGGCGAGGCAATTGATAACCTCTCTTCCTGTTCACTTTCTTGATCATCTTCCTCAATTGAATCTCCTGCAAACTCACCAGCCCAGTCTTCTTCATCCTCATACTCACATTGCTGAGACCAAAGCTTGGATTTAATTACCATCTCCCTAACATTTGCCTTGATTATTTCTTTATTGTTTCCTGTGGACAGAACCAATTGATCACCACCATGCTCTCCACAGGACTCCAATGACTGTGTTGGAACTTCAAAAACAGATGTGTTAAGAGTAACCATAGGTTGTTTCACCATATTGTTATTCAACATCATTGCATTTTAAGCATCTTTAATAATTTTTTCGACGTATGGATTAGAAAATTGCAGTGTAGGAGCATTAGAGCTATGTGTTTGGTGTAATAGTGTTGCTGGAAATCCACTAGCAGGTGCAATAGTGTTGCTGGAAACTTTGCACTCCTCTTCAACTATCACAAGCTGCCCTTTCATATTTTTTGAATCCTTCTCAATATTGGCATTTGTTAACTGATCCTCAGCCATCAAAACATCATAAGCATTAACACTACAAAATTGCTTGTCACCAGTAGCTCGATTTGGGGATCGCATTCCAGATGAAGCCTTCTTTTTGCGTGTTACGGAACTCTAGCCTTCTTTATTCTCATCACCACTATTATCACCCTTAACAACTTCATGTACAACAGTTTGCCCCGTATATCCAGTCATGAAATGAGTTATTTGTGCGCAAGCAGTAGGCTTACCAGCTATAGGTTCTTGAGGTTGTGTATCATCTTTAGCCACTGCCTCAACATCTGTAGCAATTGTATCATCTAAATACTTCACACCAGCTGCATCCTCATCAGTAGTAACCTTCAAATTCACATCTTGTGAAGACCTCATAGCAGCACTAGAAACCCTTTCCAACGCAGCTAAATCCTTCACCAACACCTTATTTTGCATCCCCTTCTCATTACCAGATACCTCAACCAATTGTTGAGCCATATCAAGATGTTTTGCAATAGCATCTCGATTAGTAGGAGCCTTTAATGCACCAGCAGTAGCTGAATGCATCCTTGAAAAACTCTTAAGTTGACCTCTAATCCAAAGATGAAGAAATTCTTTAAAGTTTTTCTGGAATTGCCACAAATGGACTAACTGAAAATATGAACCCTATATTGAAGCAGAGCAAGCCTGATAATTAGTTCCACAAACTCAACTTATCTACTTGTTAGCAAGTTTAGAAAACAAAAGGACAGAGAGAACTAGGCGGATATTACCTCAAGACATCTATAAATGGCCTAATTATTTAAAACCTCTCATTCGCCCTATCGCCAACATAATATATTAAATAAAGATGCATACCCAGCAAGTTACTGACCTTACTATTATGAGGTTACATCAAAAACCAATGTCATCATCATCATCATCTGTGATATCGACTTCATCGTCATTAGTACTATTATTACCTTCATTCCCCTCATTCTCCTCATGATCACTGATATACTCTACCATTGTATCATCCTCTTCGTCAGAATTTTCTTCGTCATAACCAACTTCATGTTCCTCCAATTCAATTACAGTTGCATCTAGGGTAACTGAATTAACATCATCTCTATGTAGTTAACTCAACATATTATCCGTATCATTGACAGTTGAATTACTTTCAACTGAAACATCTTGATATACTTCATCATTTGTTTCGTCATTTCCTGTCTCTGAATTTTGCATCTCTCGCACATCATATAAGTGTCTATCTTGAAATGTTAGGACAATTCGCCAATTTTCTCCCAATTTCGGATCATCAATATAAAATACTTGGCATGCTTGAGTAGCTAGTATAAAAGAATCATGTTCATACCAAAATCTGTTAACATTGATGCTCGTAAAATTTTTATCTTTTTGCATCCCCGTCTTCTTGCGAAGATCAAACCACTTGCATTTAAATAGCAGAACTGAATTTCCATTAATATACTCTAACTTAATCATGTCAGTTATAATACAATAAAAATCAATCACCTCATTTTCGTGATAGCCTTCAACAACTAGACCGCAATTTTGACTTTTACGTAGTTCATCGCGTCTTTGAATATGGTACCTAACACCATTTACAGTACACCCATTATATGTTCTTTCACGCACATCAGGTCCTATTGCCAAAGGATATAATTGATTGATAGACAATGGCTTTTCCTTATTATATAATTGTATAATCTACAATGAAAAAATTATTACTTTTAATTAGTAAAGAGGAAAACAAATTAGAATTTAAACACATTAAGATGATTCTTATCTTAAAAAGTTACTTACTTTCCTTTTGAACTATAAAGGAAATTGTTCTCTATGTTTCTCTTCTATATTCGCAGCAGCTTGCTTCATCAACTCTTTTTTATGCTCCATGTATGCAAAATAAATTACTTATAAATTGTTTTAAATAGAAAATTAACAATAGAGAGAAAAATAACATACCAAAGAAAAGGTTCTACTTCTTCACAATTATTCAAGACATACCACCGAGCCATATCAAAATTTTTCTTTGGTACGGTATCTTAGTTTCCATCTCTAAATGGTCTAACACTCTTTGAGAATATGTCCAGAACAACTTAATCTTTGTAACTAGATCCATCATCATTTCGATCTTCACGATTAAATCTAGTTTCGATGCAAGTAAGATACATAGAGCAAAATATCAAACATTCATCAATAAGATAGCCTTATGCAATAGAACCTTCTGGTCGTGCCTTGTTTCGCACATAACGCTTAAGCTTGCACAAAAATCTTTTAATTTTGTACATCCAACGATATTGTACTGGTCCACCATACATAGCCTCTCGTGGTAAATGCACAGCCAAATGTATCATCACATTAAAGAAAGCAGGTGCAAAGATCATCTCAAGCTTACACAATATTAAAATTATATCCTTTTCTAGTTGTTCTAAGTCATCTTTTCTCAAAGTCTTGCAACATAATCATTGAAAGAAATCGCCCAACTCAATCAATGCTGAAGAGACATCTTTATTTTCAAATCCACGAATAGCTATAGGCAGCAGTCGTTGTAACAAAACATGATGGTCATGACTTTTGAGTCCAGTTATCTTATCATCATCCTCAATTACACGCCGTGAGATATTTGAAGCATAACCATCAGGAAACTTAACTGATTTTAAAAATTTATAGAACTCCTTTTTTTCACTTTTTGACATATTATAACAAGCAGCTTGTCACGACCCTAAATTACGGTTATGATGGCGTCCAACACACTGCTAGGCAAACCCGACAAATTTACCAACCTTAACCCTTTTTATGTAATTCATGATTCAATTAACACAATTAATTACTAAGTCATAACACTGAAAGTCTGAAATGTAGTTAAACATACGGAAAACCCAAGTGAAAATACTACTACACAGCCCAATCGATCAGGTGTCACAAGTATGAGCCTCTAATACACGAGTGCCAACCTACTACATATTTTTCTAAATAAAATGCGGAATAAAACAATAGGATAGATGGGAAGATCAGGACTGCGAACGCCATGCAGCTACCTTAATGCTCCTGGATACGATGCTCGACAGAGATAGTCTCACTCAGCCTCAGGAGGTACACCTGTATCTGCACATGAGGTGCAGGGAGTAAAGTGAGTACTTCCAACCCAGAGAGTAATAAACATAAATAAAGGCTGAGAGTAAGAAATCCTAAATAGGCACAAGATAAACTATAACCACAATAGTTCACCAGGTAACATCAATTAAGATAACCAACGAAATTAATAATGCTGCAATAGAGAAATAAATAATGACAGTCAAATATGCAATGCAGCACATAAACCGGTACTCTCTAGTACCCACTGCGGTGTGCAGCCCGATCCATCCATTTATTTATCGTCGACGGCGCTCACTGGAGGTGTGTATAGACTCCGGAGGGGCTCCTACAGCCCAAGCGCAATATCAAGCCATCTCGTGGCATTAAATCTAGGCCCTCGGCCTCATATCAATATCAATATAATACCGCTGCGGTGCGCAGCCTGATCCCATAAATATAATACCGTTGCGGTACACAGCCCGATCCCATAATCAGTCCAAAATCACATAAGCCTCTCGGCACAATAGCAAATAAATTATTCAGCCCAAACTTCATTAGAAATATTATTTAAGTCCCAAGTTGTCACGACCCAGAATCCCAACCCGGTCGTGATGGCGCCTCTCGTGAAGACAAGGCCAACCAATAAATTAACAATACCTCTTTTAACAGTTACTTAATATGAATAAGTCAAACCATAGTGTACATTATCATAAATGCAGAAGGAAATGATAAAACAGGGAACCAGCCCAACTCAG
>MU789772.1:7945-19822 GCA_026770625.1 Nicotiana glauca
CTAGAGCCTCTAAACAAAACTGGATAACAATATCTGAACGGAAATATCCAAGTCTGGAAATGTATATATATAAAAATCTGAAATAGAAAGAGTAGCCGCGTCCTGCGAACGTCAAGCAGCTACCTCAACACCTCTGATAAGCTCTGGAAATAAAGACTGCTCAGCTAAGCCTCCGGTGTACCTGAATCTGCACACAAGGTGCAGGGAGTAGGGGTGAGTACTAAGTACTCAGTGAGTAATAAGCATATAAAATATCGGAAGATAAGAAATCCACGAAATGCCACAAAGTAAAGCTAAATCTAACAGTCCGACACCTTACTACGAACCAACAATAACAGCTAATAACAGCTAGCTCAAGTAAATAACAATGCATGAATGCAATGCAATGCACATGACCGCTACAACGCGTAGCCCGATCCATTTAACGTCGACGGCGCTCACTGGGGGGTGTGTACAGACTCCGGAGGGGCTCCTTCAGCCCAAACGCAATATAATCATAACATTCGCTGCGGCGTGCAACCCGATCCATACTCAGTCCACAATATGCATATGAGTCACATAACAATTTCAATTTACTTTCCCAATTTCTAATTCATTAATAAGAATATACTTTAGTTATTTACTTCAGAAAAAGTGACTTAGCATTTCATAATAGTGATTTAACACATGACCGAGATCAATGATTATACAAATCATGCTATCACAATGATAATCATCCTCTGAGGATGCTACAGATCGGCAAAAGGCCCCAAACATGGCAATAAGCCCATATATACTCAACATGAGGTGCGTATCAATCGCCAATACAGAAACATTCTTGTTCGGGATGGACCAAGTCACAATCCCCAGTCATAATCAATCCCGCACCTGCCATGGGGTGCGAGTCACACCCTAAATAGCGTCACAATATGATAAGTCGGGGTTTCAAACCCTCAGGCCATCATATACACGACCTACTCACCTCTAACCGGCCGTAGACTGGTCCGCAATGCCTTTTCCTTTCGTATCGACCTCCTCGCACGTCGAATCTAGTCAAAACCACAGCGAATGCATAAATATCGGTCAAGGAAACATAACCCAATCAAAAATACTCTAAATGTACTAAAATTCCCAAAGTTGGTAAAACCCGAGCCCCGGGCCCACTTCTCGAAAAATTCCGAAAATCATACCAAAGGATTCCTCGTCTCACCACGAGTCCGTACATATAAAGTTTATCAAAAACGGAGTTCAGATGGCCTTTCAAATCCTAAAAATTCATTTTCAAAAATCAAGCCCTAGTTCTTCACAATTTCTATCCAATTTCATGAATTTGAGTGTTGATTATTCCATAAAATGGTATTTTCTAGTCAAGAGACTTACCTCCAAGCAATACCCATTGAAAACCCTCTTCAAATAGCTCAAAAAGCTCTCTTAGCGGAGTAAAAATGGTGGAAAAATAAGGTGGGTCGCAGATATAAGGGTTTTAAACATTCTGCCCAGCTCCTGAAGCCCCTTCTATGCAATCGCACTCCTTGACTATGCGATCGCATAGCACGAATTTCCTGCCCCAAAACAATACCTTATGCGATCGCAACAGTCACCATGCGATCGCATTTCACCAAAATCTCACACTGTGCGATCGCAACCCTCAGCAACGCGATCGCATTGAACAATCTCACACCCCCTCAAGAACCTTCTATGCGATCGCAGACATACCTATGCGATCGCATAGAGTAAAATTTCTCTGCAATTTCTGCTGCACTAAACATGCTCAAAATTCCCCGTTAGCCATCCGAATTCACCCCGAGGCCCTCGGGACCTCAACCAAATGCACAGATATGTTCTATTACTTCATTCAAACTTGCTCGTAACATAAAAACACTATCATAAACATCAAAATCATCGAATTACCACGGATTCAAGCCTAAGTTAAACTAAAACTTCCGAAACTTGCATTTGATCTAAAACCCGACCTAAACACCTCTGAATGATCTAAAACTTTGCACGCATATCCAAAATCACCTAACGGAGCTATTGCAATTCTCGAAATTCCATTCCAACCCTCGGATCAAAATTTCACCTACCATCCGGAATTCGCCAAAATCCAACCTTAGCTAATTCAAGCCTAATTCTACACTGGACCTCCAAATTCAATTCCGATTGCTCTCCTAAGCCATAAATCATCCCCCAAAACTAGTCGAATCATCAAAAATCCATTTCGAGCCTTCTAACTCATAAGTCAACATTCGGTTGACGTTTCCAAACTAACCATCTCATAAAGAGACTAATTGGCTCATTTCTAACCGAATTCTATCCGAATTACTTCAAATTCTCCAAACACATATAATGAAACATATAGAAGCATAAAACGGGAAAAACGGGGCGGTAACTCCCGTAAAGACGGGTCGGGTCGTTACAATATGAAAGTGTTGGAATGAGACTTTAGCTAATAAGAGGTTTCTATCGGTATATGGTTGTTGTGGACAGCTGTCGTGAATGGGAGTTATCGCTGCATGTGTTTGAGAAATATGGCATATCATAGAATTGCACCGGAGGTTGCAGGTATGGGTTATTACACCTGGTTCGGACTTATCCTAAGTATAGATGTGAGGTTCTAGACTTGCGTACCATTTCGGAAAGTGCGATGTGGTTCGACGGGTCATGGTCTAGGTGGGTTGTGAGATTTGAGCTATGTTGTGTTATCGGACTTATGCGAGATAGGGTGACATGGGATCACCCCGGGTATATGCTTGGTATGGTTATTCAGCTATTGGTTGGCTTCTAGGACAACTCTGGGTACACTCGAGGACGAGCGTTGGTTTAAGTTGGGGAGGATGTGACGACCCGACCCATTGTCTTATGTGTTTCCGTCCCGTTTTCCCTGTTTAGTGCTTTTTCATGATTTATTATATATGTTGGGTGAGTTTGAGTTGACTCGGATTGGATTTGGTAGCAATTAGTCTCTTTAAGGAAAGGTTGGTTTGGAAAAGTCAACCGAAAGTTGACTTGTGAGTTAGAGGACTCGAATGTGATTTCCGATGATTCGATTAGCTTCGGGGGATGATTTGAGGCTTAGGAGCGCAATCGGAAGTAATTTTGGAGGTTCGGTATAGAATTAGGCTTGAATTGGTGAAGTTAGCATTTTGGCGACATCCATAGGTGAGATTTTGATCCGAGGGTCGGAATGGAATTTCGAGAGTTGCAGTAGCTTTGTTAGGTGATTTGTGATGTGTGTGCAAAATTTCAGTTGAATCGGAGGTGTTTAGGTCGGGTTTTTGATCGAATGTGAGTTTCGGAAGAATTTGATAAACTTAGGCTTTGATTTGGTTAAATTCGATGATTTTGATGTTAACGAAAGTGTTTTGATGATTTGAGCAAGCTTGAATAAGGTCATGTCTATGCTTTTGGTTGGGGTCCCGGGGGCCTCGGGGTAGATTCGGGTGGTTAAACAGAGAGTTTGGAGTTTGTTGCATGTTTAAGAATTTTTGGTTCTGTCATTTCCGCATCTGCAGAAAAGGGACCGCAGAGGCGGTTCCCCAGATGCGGCGGCGAGGTCGCATAAGCAGTCCTTGAGGGCTTGGAAACTTCCGCAGAAGCGGAAGGCAGTCCGCAAAAGCGGACATCGCAGGAGAAGTTTTCGACCGCAGAAGCGGTCCTGGGGATTTTAAGTTAGACCGCATAAGCGGTTATTTTGACGCAGAAGCAGGAGCCAAAGGTGCGGTATCCAAACCGCAGAAGCGGAAACCTGGCTGGGTTTAAGTGAACAGTGTTTTCACGATTTTGAAAGAGAAGAGACATTTTGGACGATTTTTGAAGAGGGTTTCGAGGACTATCATCAGGTATGGATTCTTGGACTTAGATTATGATATTATTGTGTATAAACATGGATTAACACTGAAAACCCAAGTAATTAAAGGTTAAAAATGGAGGTTAGGGCTTGAAACTTAAGAGAGTTTAAACTAGGGATTTGAGGGGTCAAATGGACTCCGATTCTTGTGAATTTGATATGTATAGACTCGTGGTGAGATAAGTATCGTATTGATGTAAAATTTTCTGGATTTTGAGAAGTGGGCCCGGGGCTCGGGTTTTGCCAATTTTGTGATTTTCGATATTTTTCGAGTATTTTCGATTGGGTTATATTCCCTTAGCCTATTGTAATGTATCCGTTGTGGTTTTGGTTTGATACGACGTGCGTGGAGGCCAGTTTTAGGGGCAAAGGCATCGCGGGCTAGAGATTTCACTGGTTCGAGGTGAGTAATACTTGTAAATGATATCCTGAGGGTTTAAAACCCCGGATTTGTACATCATAGTGCTGTATTGAGGTGACTTGCACGCCGGATATGAGCATGTGGTAGAGCACCGTTGGGGGACTGTGAGTTGGTCCATCCCGGTTGTTGATTTTTACCGCGTATTTGACTCAAATTATTTGTTATCATCATAATTTGGGCTGATTTCCATGTTTGGGGCTTCGTGCCAACTATGTGAATCCTTCGGGGATTGATATCACTGTTTTTGCATTACTTGCATATTATTTGATCTCGGTCCAAGGTTTTAATACTATTTTGCAAACTCAGCTATTTTTTTCTATGATTTAAAAACTGAAACAATATTTTATTGACGTTCCGAGCTGAGGACTATCATGTTAATATTGCCCAAGTAGCTTATGTGCATTTCTGGACTGAGCACGGATCGAGCTGCGCGCTGCAGTAGTGTTATAGTGATTTTTGAATATATGGATGGCTCGGGCTGCACGCCGCAATGATGATATATTGATATTGAGGCCGAGAGCCTGTTTGATGCCACGATATGGCTGATATTGCACTTGGGTTGTAGGAGCCCCTCCGGAGTCTGTACACACCCCAGTGAGCACCGTCAACGTTAAATTGATCGGACTGCACGCCGCAGTGGGTACCAGAGTGTACCGTCATATGCATTGCATTTCATTCATACATTTGTTCACTATTAGTTGTTTGTGTTATTTCATGAGATATTTATTTGTTGTTCTGATATTGTCTGATCACTCTTAAAGAGGATAAATTTTAGACAGTGGTGACAGTGACACTGTATGATGTAAACGGGTCAGGTAACAACGGCTGACCAGGAACAAGAATATCGCCTGAGGGGCGAGTTTTTATGAGCTCATTTTTGTATACTTGTTATGCCCGAGGGGCTGACTTTTGTGCTGACTTGCACTACCTGTTCCGAATTCATTTGCTTAACTGTTGGAAAAAGATATTTTCAAAAAAGGTTTTGAACTGAGTCAAGATATTTTCTAAAGGATTTTCACGTCTTCCTTGTTTTTCTCAAAGGGTTACACTATACTATTTAGCATGTTGATTAGCTTTAGGTGGTTTATTGCTGCTCAGTTATTATTTACCCTTATTACTCACTGAGTTGGAGTACTCACTTTACTCCCTGCACCTCGTGTGCAGATGCAGGTAATTGTTCATCCGGTAGCGGGTTTTGAGCCGATTGGAGATCTTGCTATCTTAGCTGTGCCAGGTGACCGTCAGCGTTCACGGCACCGTATTTCTTCCATTGTTATTATATTCCAACCGGTATATTACTGATCTTGTGATAGTGTTAGGATTCTTTAGATGCTCGTGACTTGTGATACCCCGATTTCAGACTGAGTTGGGGATGGTTCCCTGTTATATCATTTTCTTCCGCACTTATGATAATGTTATCTATTGTTTGACTCATTCATGCTAACTAATTGCTAAAGAAGTATTGCTAGTCTGTTGGTTGGCCTTGTCTTCACGAGAGGCACCATCACGATCGGGTTCGGGAATTGGGTCGTGACAACAATAAATCTAAAGTACATATAGATAATAAAAAAAAATAACAACACGTACGATCCAATTTGGCGTGGTGATCTTTGCCATTGAATATCAAATTTGTTGAAGACATTTCCAAAAGACTTGTGATGTTTGACAAACTGTGAGAACTTTAGCAAGTGGGGGATCATCTGTGCATATATTTCCATGTGATTAAGTCCTGCCTCATATGGCTCACTGTATAAGGAATCATATACATCAATCTTTTTCTGATTCAAGTCCAACACCCCAAAAAGAAAGTGTGTGGCAGCATTATCTTCTTCAGAAGGAAGCCGACATGGAAAAAAGATTTTGTCAACTTCTGTCCAAGCAATTCCACATCTACGGCTGTCCCCCCACACATATGGTGTTAGAAACAACTGATTATCACCAGCACACCAAAAGTCATCACTAGCATCATCAGTGAAATCTTTATACACAAGCACCATGTAGTTATCAAAAACAATATCAGTAGTTGTTCAACAAAAAGGATGATCGCGAGGGTGGTAGCATTCCTTCTTTATTAGATAATATAGGGCAATGTCAATATGCTTCGTAAAAAGAAAAAAAATAAAAAAAATCCATCACTCATAAAATAATTAAAAAATAATAAATTAAGAATAAAAATAATAAAAGCCTTGTGAATTATTTCACCTTATCATCAAGTACATAACTGCTATCCGAAAACTCAAGGAAGAACATTTTGCTACTGATTTTTTGATAATACAATTTGTAGGGATTTTTCCTCACACCATTATCATCAACATATACATCAATTTGTCCCCTGAAAATTTTGAAAATATCAAAGTTAGAATTTAGTCTTGCACATAGACTTTCATGTTGAAAAATTAAGGACGGATAGTCCTTACGTTTGAATTAGAATTTCAAAAACTAAGGACAATTAGTCCTAAAGTTTGAGTTTCAAGTTCAAAACTTAAGGACTGTCTGTCCTTAACTTTAGGTATCAAGTTCAAAAGTTAAGGACATGATGTCCTTAACTTATAGTTTCAAGTTCAACACTTAAGGATTGTCTGTTCTTAACTTTGAATTCCAAGTTCAAAGGTTAGGGACAGGCAGTCCTTAAGTTTCAATTAAAAGTTCAAAAACTAAGGACACTTGCTCCTAAAGTTTAAGTTTCAATATGAAAACTTAAGGACTGTCTGGCCTTAACGTTGAGTATCAAGTTCAAAAGTTAAGGACATGAAGTCCTTAACTTATAGTTTCAAGTTCAAAACTTAAGGACTGTCTGTCCTTAAATTTGAATTCCAAGTTCAAAACTTAGGGACAGGCAGTCCTTAAGTTTGAATTAGAAGTTCAAAAGCTAAGGATACTTGGTCCTAACTTTGAGTTTTCAAGTTCAAAAGTTAAGGACAGGAGATCCTTAACTTATAGTTTCAAGTTCAAAACTTAAGGACAGACAGTCCTTAAGTTTGACTTGACGGTTCAAATGTTAACGATAGGCAGTCCTTTACTTTGAATTACAAGTTCGAATATTTAGGACACATGGTCCTCAACTTTGAGTTACAACTTCAAATGTTCCGGAGACTTATTCCTAAAATTAGTTTTACAATCACAGAAGTTAAGGACTTAGTGAAATACATGAAGGGACTTACTCTTTTTTGCGACCTCTCCTTTTCTCCTTGCACAACCACGCAATGAATTTCTTCATTAATTTTGCATCTTCTGCGGCATAATGAAAAATACATATACGAGTATATATTGATTTTATCCAGCCTGAACTCTTCGGAGTTGTCACGACCCAAACCCGGTCGTGATGGCACCCAACCATATAGCTAGGCAAGCCTGACCAATTATCACTCACGAACCCAACCTGATAACTCATTTCCGACAATTTAAGGGAATTTAACAGTTCAAAAATGATAAGCCGATGTTTGTAATAAAAACAATACAGAACAGGCCGATATATCCAACGGAACACTCCCAACAGGATTTGGGGTCACGAGTCTAGAGCCTCTAAACAACGGAGTAACAAATATTCGAAAATACATAAGTCTAGAATGCGGAAATAAAACTGAATAAAAGGGAGAAGTCGGGTCCTGCGAACGTCAGGCAGCTACCTCGACAACTCTGATATAACTCTAGAAGACAGCGACTGCTCAGCTAAGTCTCCAGGACACTTGAATCTGCACACATGGTGCAGGGAGTAAAGTGAGTACTTCCAACTCAGTGGTAATAGACATATACAATGATTGAAAGTAAGAAATCCCGAAATACCACAATGCAAAGCTGAAACTAACCACTTAGCACATTAAACGATGAAACAACCATAATCAACGACGGATAGACAAATAGATATCAATGCATGAATGCAATGCAATGCACATGACCGCTTCGACGTACAGCCCGATCCATTGGGTACACGCGCTCACTGTGGGGGGTTCAGACTCCGGAGGGGCTCCTACAGCCCAAGCGCAATGACATAGTAGCATTCGCTGCGGCGTGCAGCCCGGTCCACAATCAGTCTAGTTATATATGCATGCAAGCGACACAGGCACAATCAAGTTTACCATTTTCGGTTCCATTTTTAACAGGTATTATAGTTTAAGTGATTTAAAAACTTAGAAGATTGCTAATCATTTATTGAAAGTACTTAACTCAGGACTGATATCATGGAAACATGCTCAATTTCATGGCAACAGTGATAATAATCCCTAAGGGATCCAAATAGTTGGCACGCAGCCCAAATATGTTCATAACAATCCAAGTAGGATGTTTACCAGCAAATTTCTAGTCAATAACACAGTATAGACATCACTCGGACGGACTACGCCATAGTCCCGTCCACAAACGACCCCGCACTCACCGTAGAGTACCTGTCCCGCCTCAATACAGCGTCACAATATGAGATACCGGGGTTTTAAACCGTCAGGTCATCATCTACATCTATTACTCACCTCAAGCCGGCCGTAGAGTAGTCCGTAATGCCCTTTCCTCTTGAATCGACCTCCTCGCGCGTCGAATCTAGTCAAAACCACAACGAATACGTTACTATATGCTACAGAAACATAACCCAATCAAAAATACTTGAAAAATACTAAAAATCACAAAGTTGGCAAAACCTGAGCCCCGGGCCCACTTCTCAAAAAATTCTGAAATTTACTGGATTCCTCGTCTCGCCACAAGTCTATACATATCAAATTTACAAAAATCGGAGTTCTTTTGCCCCTCCAAAATCATATTTAAACTCCCTTAAGTTTTCAAGCCCTAACCTCCATTTTTACCCTTTGATTCCTTGAATTTCGTGATTAATCAATGTTTTTACACCAAAATAACATATTCCGAGGCTAATAGTTCTTACCTGATGAAGCTCCTTCGATTTCTCCTCAAAATCGCCCAAGAACAACCCTAGTCGAAGTCCCAAATAATTTCTTAACTTCTGAAATTCGCGAACACTGTTCATTAAACACAGGCCCGATTTCCGCTTCCGCGGTCATTTAACCTCACCTGCGGTACCGCTTATGTGACATATTGACTGCTTATGCGGTCTCACTTAAAAATTTGTGGGACCGCTTATGCGACTCAGCATTCGCTTTTGCGGTCCTCCATCAACCGCTTCTGCGGTGTATTTTCCGCTTAAAAGGACCCGCTGAAGCGACCCCCTAGTCCGCTTATGCGGAATTGCCCTGGGCCACGCCTGACCACTTATGCGGACATCCCACTGCATCTGCAGAACCGCTTCTGCGGCTCCTTTTCCGCAGATGCGGAAACAACAGAAGGCAGAAGTTCAGACCTGCAACATCCTTCCAAAATTCCTGTTTAACCACCCGATATCACACCGAGGCCCCCGGGACCTTAACCAAAAGCACCAACACATCCTATAACCTTATTCAAACTTGTTCCAATCCTCAAAACACGTCAAATAACGCTAAAACCAATAAATACATCGGATTCAAGCCTAGTTTTCATCAAAACTTCCGAAATGCGCATTCAATCAAAAACCCGACCAAACGATGTCCGAATGACCTGAAAATTTGCAGACATATCCAAAATTACCTAACGGAGCTACTATAACTCTCGGAATTCCATTTCGACCCTATAATCAAAATCTCACCTACCCACCGGAATCCGCCAAAATTGAAACTTAGCCAATTCAAGCCTAATTCTACACCGGACCTCCAAATTTAATTCCGATTGCACTCCTAAGTCACAAATCATCCCCCGAAGCTAACCGAATCATCATAATTTCCATCCGAGCCCTCTAACTAAATAGTCAACTTCTAGTTGACTTTCCAAAACAAGATCCCCTTTAAGAGACTAAGTGTCTCATTTCTAACTAAAACCAATCCAATTCTATTCAACCAACTCAAATACTGATATTGAATCATAGTGAAGCATAATTTGTGGAAACGGGGCGGTAACTCACATGACGATGGTCCGGGTCGTCACATCCTCCCCAACTAAAAAAAACGCTCGTCCTCGAGCGGGTCAAGAAACATACCTGGAGTCTCAAATAAGTGAGGATATCTGCCCCGCATCTCCTGCTCGGTCTCCTAAGTGGCCTCCTCCACGGGCCGACCTCTCCACTGCACCTTCACCGAAGCTATGTCCTTTGATCTCAACTTTCGAACCTGACGGCCCAAGATAGCCACTGGCTCCACGTCGTAGGTTAAGTCCTCATCCAACTGGATCGTGCTGAAGTCTAACACATGAGACGGGTCCCCAACATACTTCCGGAGCATAGAAACATGGAACACCGGGTGAACTCCCGACAGGTTGGGTGGCAAAGCAAGCATATAGGCCACCTCCCCAATCTTCCTAAGTATCTCAATAGGTCCAATGAACCGTGGACTCATCTTCCCTTTCTTTCCTAACTCATAACGCCTTTCATAGGCGAAACCTTCAACAAGACCTTCTCGCCTACCGAATAAGATACATCTCGAACCTTCCGGTCCGCATAACTCTTCTGATGTGACTGGGCTGTGCAAAGTCTCTCCTGAATCACCTTTACCTTATCTAAGGCATCCTGGACCAATTCTGTCCCCAACAACCTAGCCTCGCCAGGCTCAAACCAATCAACCGGAGATCTACACCGTCTCCCATATAAGGCCTCATACGGTGCCATCTGAATGCTGGACTGATAGCTGTTATTGTAAGCAAACTCTGCAAGAGGTAAGTAATCAACCTAAGGACCTCCAAAGTCAATAACACATGCACACAACATGTCCTCCAATATCTGAATGGTACGCTCGGACTGCCCGTCCGTCTAAGGATGAAACGCTGTGCTCAACTCTACCTGTGAACCCAACTCTCGCTGAAACGTCCTCCAGAACTGAGAGATAAAATGAGTACCCCTATCTGATATAATAGAAACAGGGACCCCATGCAACCGTACAATCTCCCAGATAAAAATCTCTGCTAACCGCTCCGAAGAATAGGTGGTACACACCGAAATGAAGTGCACGGACTTGGTCAGCCGATCCACAATCACCCAAATTGAATCAAACTTCCTCGATGTCCGAGGGAGACCACTCACGAAGTCCATAGTAATCCTCTCCCATTTCCATTCGGGAATATCCATGCGCTGAAGCACACCACCGGGCCTCTAATGCTCATACTTGACCTGCTGACAGTTGAGGCACCGAGCTACATGACTCACAATATCCTTCTCTATTCTTCTCCACGAGTAATGCTGCCTCAAATCCTGATACATCTTCGCGGCGCCTGGATGAATAGAATACCGCGAGCTATGGGCCTCCTCCAATATCAACTCCCGAAGCCCGTCCACATTGGGCACGCAAATCCGGCCCTGCATTCTCAACACACTATCACTATCAATAGTCACATCCCTGACATCATCATGCTAAACTCTGTCCTTAAGGACAAGCAATTGTGGATCATCATACTGACGCTCTCTAATGCGATCATACAAGGAAGACCGAGATACCACACAAGCCAACACCCGGCTAGGCTCAGAAATATCTAACCTCACCATCCGATTGGCCAAGGCCTCAACGTCAACTGCAAAGGGCCTCTCCCTAATTGGAATATACGCCAAACTACCCATACTGATTGCCTTTCGGCTCAAAGCATCGGCCACTACATTGGCCTTCCCCAGATGATA
>MU789773.1:5256-17604 GCA_026770625.1 Nicotiana glauca
ATATATATATATATATATATATATATACACACACACACACACACACACACACACACACTATTTGAAAAAGGGCAAAATTAGGTATCAACAACTGCCCCTCTTTACCCGGAATGATGAAAGAGTCATCTGGTAAAGAAAATGACGATCAATTGTGTCCTAAAGTGAGTAAGGAATGATATGTTTTTGAAAAAATGGGGGCCAAACCCTGGTTCATGACTTTCCTACATATCCCCGGTGTTATGGGAATCTGGCCGTGTATAGTTCTGGATGAAACGATGAACGAAACTGATGGAGTTGTTATAAAAGGGTCGTACGTTTCGAAAAGATTCTTTTGAGTAGTATAATGTCGTAGGTAGAGGATACTTTGGTGGGTTCATGAATGCTAATTTGGATGTTACGAGTGTGTCATAAGGAAAATATTTGAACGGTTATAGAGTAAAGGTAGCCAATTACTGGTTGTCAGTTATGTTTGATGTAGTTAAAGAATGTGATCATTCTTAACGGAAACTGAAGCGAGGATTGCTCCTGTTTATAGAATGGTTACCTATCGAGTTACATGCAAAACTTAAAACACGGTGCATGCGAATATGTATGGGTTATTTTCGTGTTATTGCGAAAATTTAAACATGATGCAAATTCCCTTTGGACCATGAAGGTTGTCTTTGGACGATGAGGATGATGTCCTTAGACCATGATGTCCTGGGCCATGATGAGTATGGTAAGGGATTCGCAGGCCATGGAATGGTGTCCTCGGGCTATGAGGATGGTGCCTCTGGCCTATGACTCCTTTGAATGATGATGTGAAGTTTTGAGATATCCTCAGGCCATGAAATGGTGTCTTCAGGCTATGAGGATGGTGCCTTTGGACTATGATGCCTTTGAACAATGGTGCGATGTTTCAGCCCATGAAATACAAAGTTATAGCGATATCGGTCATTTGATAGAGGAATCAGATAATGCTAAGTCATATGCGAGTATGAGACAAGACAAGGCTTAGTCTTATATGAGATGAGGGCAGTGCTTAGCCCTATACGAAGAAAGGAGACAATGCTTAGCCTTATGCAATGTAGTGGAGATAGTATTTAGTCTCATGCAAAGAGAGGCAATGTTTAGCCTTATGCAGTAATGGAGGCAATACTTAACCTCGTGCAAGGAATGGAGTGCTTAGTCTCAAAGAAAGGCAGTGTTTAGCCTTATGCAAGGTGAGGGTAGTGCCCAGCCCTATGCAAGTAGTGGAGACGATGCTTAGTCTCATATAGAAAAGGCAATGCTTAGCCTTATGCAATAATGGAGGAAATGCTTAGCCTCATCCAAGGAATGGAGACAATGCTTATTCTCATGGAAAGAAAGGCAATGCTTAGCCTTATGCAATGGTGCTGGTAGTTCCTAGCCCTGTGCAAGTAGTGGAGACGATGCTTAGTCTCATGTAGAAAAGGTAATTCATAGACTTATGCAATAATGGAGGCAATGCTTACCCTCATGCAAGGAATAGAGACAATGCTTAGTCTCATGCAAATGAAAGGCAATGCTTAGTCTTATGCGATAATGGAGGCAATGCTTAGCCTTATAGAAGGAATTTGAGGTAGTGCTTAGTCTCATACAAAGAAAGGCAGTGTTTAGCCTTGTGCAATGATGAGGGAAGTGCTTAGCCCAAACAATGGTTATCTGTGAGAGAGTAAAGTATTTCTTAGCATGATGTGTGTGCGTTTGGCAACTTTGTCGTTATGAAGATAGCGATTTTGCTGCATGTATATAGTTGCGAATATTCCTATTATGTTCATTGTGCCTACATCCAAAGAAAAATTGTGAATTTTGTGGGGGATGGTTGGTATGTGCTCTCGATTTCCTTGCTTTGCCTTTTTCCTTGACGTCCTCTTGAGTTACCCTGGGTAACGTCTGGCTGCCATAGAAATAAATTTTCAAAAAACAAGCATGTTTTTGACAAATTATTTTTTCAGCAATGTAGTTATTTGAAATATATGATAATGCACGAGATCGAATAATTTAGATGAACTGGTGACTGTGACGCATTTTGAGATGTTTCAACCTCCTAGCTTTAAAATTTTGAGGGTCCTCCTCAAAATTCTGCCCCAGTTTAAATGCATATTTCTGGCAACACATTCCTTAGCGGTTCCAAACGTGATAAATTCGGGCAAACTCGAGATCTTCCCCCAGAATCTGATCATGGGGGAAATGAAGAATTTATTATGATGTGATCGAACCCACAGGGATGCCTACGTATTCCCTCTTAGATGGGAATCATGCAAAGTGTAGTTCAGTTACATCAAATAGAAGGTGCAAACATAATCTTGAACATAGTATGTCTTCACTGCATCTGAATTGATATGTTTTGGCCAAATATATCCATCCATCTCTGTGAGTATAAGTGTTCCTCCTGTCAATACCAGGTGAACCATGTAAGGGAACTGGCAGTTGTGCGAAAATTTCTCCTTTGCTTTATCCTGATGTGGGAAAGTTCGTTTCAAAACCAATTGCCCCGGTGTGAATTGCCTTGACTTGACCTTTTTATTGAAAGCTCTTACCATCCTGTTATGATAGAGTTTACTGTGACATATCACATTCATTCTTTTTCAATCAATGAAAGCTAATTGTTCATACTGGCTTCATACCCATTCTGCATCGGTGAGCTCTGCTTCTTGTATGATTCTTATAGAAGGTTCCTCTTCGACGGGGATAACAGCGTCAGTACCATAAACTAGTAGGTAGGGAGTTTCCCCAAGTAAATAAAATGGTAGCTTCTCGTGCCATTGTTTATAATTGTCCACCATTTTCCTCAATATCTTTTTGATTTTCCTGTTGTCGACTTTTACGACTTCGTTCATTTGCTGCCTATATGCTGTGGAGTTCCTATGCTTGATCTTGAATGTTTTACACGTGGTTTTCATCAAATCGCTGTTAAGTTTGGCGTCAATGTTAGTAATGATTGACTCTGGAACTCCAAATCGACAAACAATGCGGTCCTGAACAAAATGTGCTACAATCTTCTTAGTTACAGCTTTATAAGATGCAACTTCAACCCATTTTGTGAAGTAGTCTATGGCCACCAGAATGAACCTATACTCGTTTGAAGCATCTAGTTCAATTGGTCCGATGACATCCATTCCCTAACCGGAGAAAGGCCAGGGTGAACTTGTTGCATTGAGTTCATTGGGTGGTACTCGTATCATGTTAGTATGTATCTAGCATTGGTGACACTTCTGAACATACTTGATATAGTCTGTTTTCATAGTTATCCAGAAAAACCATGCTCTTAATAACATCTTGGCCAAAACAAAAATATTCATGTGCGGTCTGCAGGTTCCAGCATGTATTTTCTCAAGCAATCTGGTTGCCTCTTTGGCGTCGACGCACCGCAGCAATCCTAAGTTAGGAGTCCTTCTATATAAAATTCCTCCACTTTGAAAGAAATGGTTGGCTGATCTTCGAAGTGTGGGCTTCTGAGTATGGGTAGCGTGCTCTGGATATTCTTCATTTGTCATGTGTTCCATGATATAGTGGAACCACGGATTTCCTTCATTCTCTTCTTCAACATAAGCACAATAAGTTGGCTACTTAAGAATTCTTATCTGGGTGTTGCATCATGGAAGACAAAGTTGCTAACGCATCTGCAAACTCATTCTGAATCCTCGGGACGTGTTTGAATTCTATTTTTGTGAACCTCTAGATCAGCTCTTGTACACAGTGCAAATATGGCAATATTTTGGTGTTCTTTGTAGCCCATTCTCCTAGAACCTGGTGCACCAAAAGATCTGAATCTCTGATTACCAACAGCTCTTGAATGTTTATGTCAATAGCCAATCTGAGTCCTAGGATACAAGACTCATATTCTGACATATTGTTGGTGCATGGAAACCTGAGTTTTGCAGATACTAGATAGTGTTGACTGATTTCTGATACTAAGACAGCTCTGCTACCTACTCCTTTGAAGTTTGTTGCTCCATCAAAGAATATCCTCCAACCATCGTATGCCTCAGTGATATCTTCTCCTATAAATAACAACTCTTCATCGAGAAAATACATTTTCAATGTTTTGTATTCTCCATCTACGAGATTTTGTTGCAAATGGTCTACCAATGCTTGCCCTTTGCCTGCGTTTGGACTCACATAGACGATGTCGACCTCACTCAGCAATATTTTCCACTTTGCTAACTTACATGTATGCATGTGTTTCTAAAACATGTACTTTAGCAGATCCATCCTTGATATGATATATGTAGTGCATGCACAGAAAAAATGTCTTAACTTTTGACCTATCTATGTCAAAGCACAACAGGTATGTTCCAACAAGGAGTACCGAGCTTCATAAGGTGTGAATTTTTGCTCAGATAATATATTTCTTGATCCTTTCTTCCAGTTTCATCATGTTGTCCCAGAACTCAACCAAAAGTCCAATCTAGCACGGACAAATAAAGCAGTAGAGGTCTTCCTAATTCTAGCGGGACCAGAATGGGCGGTTTGGATAAATACTCCTTGATTTTGTCAAAGGCCTTTTGGCATTCCTCAGTCCAACTTATTGCAGCATCATTCCTTAGCGTTCAGAAGATTGGCTCACATATCACGGTTGATTGAGCTATGAAGTGGTTGATATAGTTGAGGTGCCATAAAAGCTCATCAAATCTTTCTTCTTCTTTGGAGGTGGAAAGTCCTGGATAGCTTTGTATTTTTATGGGTCTAACTCAATCCCTTGGCGACTGATGATAAATCCTAACAATTTTCCAGCAGGGACTCTGAAGGCGCATTTTGTAGAATTTAGTTTCAAATTGTACTTTCGAAGTCGGTCGAAGAATTTCTTCAGATTTTCTATGTGATTCGAACTCCTTTTAGATTTGATGATAACATCATCCACATACACCTCTATTTCCTTGTGTATCATATCGTGGAAGATGGTTGTCATGGCTCTCATGTAGGTGGCTCCAACATTCTTCAAACCAAACAACGTCATTTTGTAACAGTATATTCCCCATGGTGTGATGAAGGCTGTCTTTTCGGCTTCCTTTTCATCCATCCAGATCTGCTGGTATCACGTGAAGCAATCCATAAAGGATTGGAGCTCATGCTTGGCATAGTTGTCAATCAATATATGTATGTTGGGCAATAGGAAATCATCATTATGACTTGCTCTGTTCAGATCTCGGTAATCAACACATACTCTAACTTTCCCATCTTTTTTTTAAACTAGTACAATGTTGGCCAACTAAGTCGGGAATTCAACCACTCAGAGGACCTTGGCTTTGATTTACTTGGTGACCTCCTCTTTTATCTTCAAACTCATATCCGGCTTGAACTTTCTAAGTTTTTGCTTCACCATTGGACAAATGGGATTGGTGGGTAGCTTGTGAGCTACTATGAATGTGCTCACACCAGTCATATCATTGTAGGACCTTGCAAATATATCTTCATAATATTTTAGGAATCTAATGTACTTTTCCATCTCTCACTGTGATAGACGAATCCTTATTCGTGTTTCCTTGACTATTTTGAAATCCCCTAAGTTAACGGCCTCAGTTTCTTCTAAATCTGACTTTGTCTTGTTTTCAAATTTTTCTACTTCTCTAACAATTTCCTCAGGTATTTTATCATCTTCCAGATCCTCTAAATCACTATCCTTGTGTTGCATTGTCTCATTACTTGTCACAGTCATAGGTTCATCGGGATAAGTAATAATTATGTTGGAAAAAAAAATGTAAACGATAATAATAAATACAAAAAATAGTAATGTATTAATAAGATTTTAAAAACGTCAATAAGTGTGGCTCCATAGCTCGAGAAATTATTTCAAAGCAAAATACTGAAAAATGTCGCAAATACTCAAAACTATGTTTAAAATAATTCATGCTAATTTTCCAGGCTACCCAGTAACTCGACAGGCCCGGGATGGTATAACGGTCCAGTTCTTGTGAACAGCTCCTTCTACTATGGTCTGAATAGTAAGGTCTTCCTCTTCCTCCTCAACTATCGCACTGCAGTCCATGTCTTCTTCATCTAAAAACAACTTTCTCTTGCTAGGTAAAACCTCATCTTCCTTAGATCCCCACATCACATTAGCTTGATGAAATGTATGGTGCAGAGGTGGTACCGGTTTTTCCTGTGGATAATAAGGAGCATGTCATGGTTGTGACAATCCTGGTATTCTTGCCATGTGTATTCGTATTCGAGTCCAAAAGTTGTACCATGGTACTGTGGTTGTACGAGTTTGGTGATCCCTTAAAGATTTTTGCTGAGACATTTGTCTGGTTCATACCCTATCCATAGCAGTATGCTTCCTATGTTGTTTCTCCACCATCGGTCCATTTTAATCATGTTGAGTCGTTCAATACGATGGTATGTTTCTCTACCTAGCTTCTTTCAGTTTTTGATGACCGGCACGGTCTGATTGGTATAAATGGGTTTAATTCTATCTCCGTGGATGATCACCTCATGATGATTCCACTCAAACTTCATAACCTGATGCAGAGTTGAAGCAACCGCCCCGATGGCATGTATATAGGGTCGTCCCAACAATAGATTGTAGGTAGAAGATATGTCTAGCACTTGGAACTCGACATCAAACCAAGTCGGACCCATCTATAGACTGAGGTTCATTTATCCAATGGTAGCTCTCTAAGATCCATCAAACACCATTACATTCATGCTTCCCATATGTATCTCTTGCAGGCCTTTACCCAGTCTCTTCAGAGTAGTCAATGGAGATAAGTTGAGACTTGAACCTCCATCTATCAAGACCCTAGCAATGAACTTGTCTTCAAATTGCATTGTGGATACATATCGCTGTGTTGTGACTTAGTCCTTCTTGTGGTAATTCATCTTCATGAAAAGTGATTTTGTGGCTCTTTAATACCTTTCCGACCATGTTACCCATCTCTCCACTAGTGATGTTGGTGGGTACATGAGCTTTACTTTACACCTTCATCAAAGTATTTCTGTGCGCGTCTAAGTTTTGCAGCAGTGAGAAGATAGATATCTGAGCAGGAGTTTTGTTAAAGTTGTCAACAAGAGATTAATCTCTCGCTTATACCTTTATCCAAAGATCATCAGTGCCGGTCTCGACAACATGTAGCTTAGGTCTAGCTTCCTTGCTTGTTCCTCTATATTCTTAGGTGTATAAACTCTGCCAGTTCTAGTCATACCTTGCTCCGCACCCGTTTCCACCATTTTTTCTTTTCCCTTTCTCGTTGCTTCCATAACATAGTACCATGGGATGGAATCAGACTTGTAAGAGGGTGTGGGAGCTACCATCACAGTGAAGGGTGTAACTACCTCACCTTCAAATGGTGCCTAGGTTTGTAGCACAATTGGCATGAGGGATACGGGAGATGTTTTAGGAATGTCTCCCTCTCCCACATTCCAAAAAATTTCAAAATTCACGTTTCCGGAATCCTCGTCTCGCCACGAGTCCGTACATACCAAATACACAAGAATCGGAGTCCATTTGACCCCTCAAATCGACAATTTAAACCCTTTTAGGTTTCAAGCCCTAACTTCCATTTTTACCCTTTAATTCCTTGAATTTTCAGTGTTTAATCCTTATTTTTACACCCTAACAACATTATTCGAGGCTATAAACTCATACCTGATGGAATCCCCTTCGAAATCTCTCCAAATCGCCCAAAATCGCCTAAGTCCGAAGCCCCAAATGTTTTCTCCATCAAAAATTCGCTAACACTGATTCATTAAAATCCTTCAGCGATTTTCGCTTATGCGGTCCTGCCACCGCTTATGCGGGACCGCTTCTGCGGTCTATTGACCGCTTATGCGGTTCTCACTAAATTCCCCAGAAATCGCTTATGCGATCAGGTATCCGCTTCTGCGATTCCCTATCTTCCGCTTCTGCGGTGATTTCTCCGCTTTTGCGGACCCGCTAACGTGACCAGATTTCCGCTTCTGCGGATTTAATTACTATTTTCCATTTTCGCTTTTGCGACTCATCTCCCACTTCTGCGTATAGCTCGCGACTGCTTTTGCGGTTATTCACTCGTTGATGCGGACCCGCTGATGCGAAAAGGGTCCGCTTATGCGGAATTCCCCAACTCAACACAAAAATTGCTTTTGCGACTCTTCTACCCACTTCTGTGGAATTGACCAAGTCCATCAAGGACCGCTTCTGCGACACCATGGCCGCATTTGTGGAATCGCTCATGCGTCCAAACTTCCGCTTTTGTGGAAACCTCCTGGGCTCCTCTTGGTCGCTTCTGCGACTCCCCCACCGCATCTGCGGAACCGCTTAAGCGGCTCCTTTTCCGCAGATGCGAAAATAGCAGAAGACAGAAACATCTACTGCAACACCATGCTTCCAACTTCTTATTAATCATCTGAAATCACCCCGAGGCCCCCGGGACCTCAACCAAAAGCACAGACATGATCTAATACTTCATTCAAACTTGATCGAATCATCAAAATGCTAACGTTAACATCAAAATCCTCAATTATGATCAAATTAAAGCCTAAATTTCTTAAAAACCTCCGAATTGTATATTCGATCAAAAATCCGACCGAACGATGTCCGAATGACCTGAAATTTTGCAGACAAGTCCAAAATCACCTAACGAACCTACTGCAACTCTCGGAATTCCATTCCGACTCCCGGATCAAAATATCACCTATCAACCGGAATCCGCCAAAATTCCAACTTCGCCAAAATAGGCTAACTTCTTCACCGGACCTCCAAAATTACTTCCGATTGCGCTCCTAAGTCTTAAATCATCACCCGGAGCTAATCGAATCATCGGAATTCAATTCCGAGCCCTCTAACTCACAAGTCAACATCCGGTTGACTTTTACAATTTAAGTCTTCTTAAAAGAGACTACGTGTCTCATTTCTTATCGAAATTACCCAATTAAATTATAACACACCCAATACCGATAATGAAACATAAAGCAATACAATAAGGGGGAAACGGGGCGGTAACTCACGAGACGACGGGTCGGGTCGTCACATTCTCCCCAACTTAAACAAATGCTCGTCCTCGAGCGGACCCAGAGTTGTTCTAGAAGTTCACCAACAGCTGAATAATTTTACCAAGCATATGCCCGGGGTGATCCCACGTCACCCTATCTCATATAGGTCTGACAACACAACTTAGCTGAAATTTCACAATACATCTAGTCCATAAACCATAGAACTACATTTCACCTTCTGAAGTCTTACACAAGATCAGAACCTCACATAAACTCGAACCAGCTGTAATAATCCATACCTGCAACCTCGGCTGCAATCATATGATATACCACATAACTCAAACACATGCAGCGATAACTTCCATTCACAACAGTTGCCCACGACAACCAAATATCGATAGAAAATCTCTTGTTAGATAAAGTCTTATTCCAACACTTTCATATATTGCCAAAGATAAATAAATCACGCGATAAACCGTATCCATTCCTCAGGTCACCCATACATTAAGCTATTTTCTTCTTGAATAATACCACAACAGATTTTTGAGCCGAACTTTGATATAACTCTCTAATCAGCTGACATCACATCTGTTCGCATTCATTAATGACTTCAACGATTATCTCGAATTCAATGCACCACTCTGGTGATATGGTACCTCATCACAGGACTAAGCCACAACTTGCATAATCCACACACCAGTGGCAGGCGGTCTGAACATACTCAAATCATGATAAATGACTCAAATGAAAGAGTTGTACCCCAAGCTCAACAGTACCATTACAACACAAAGCTGAGACCCTGTCTCACATCATAGAAATAGAGTACCTGAATGCTCCTCGAAAGGTGATAACTTCTCGTGGCCTCGCCACAATGCGCGATCCTATCCAAACATTGTTACACATGAAGCACCTCAAGATACTGTGATCAAAATTCGACAGCCACACACAATTGGATGTCTGGAACCCAAAGCAATTCATAGATCTCCCCAAATCACTAGCAAGTTCAATAACGATTGAATCAACCTATCTCTCAACATTACAACTCGGAACTAACCAAGTTAACTCAAGCTAAATACGTAGCCATATCGGCCTGCCAATGAACTCAATACCAAGAAGCTTGAAGCTGCTCCTTCCACTACTATAACTCATGGCGGAGCCGTACGATACGGTGCCCGGAACCAATTAAATACCAAAATCCACAATCTCATCCGACGACATACCCGGCCATAAGAAACGCATCCGGAAAAGTCTCCTAATACCGGACTGAATCAATGGTAGAAACCTCTACACTGACATCCGCCTCAAAGGCCCAATTAAGGAAGGCAATCCTTCCCAGCCGTCCGCTGGTCTGTGGAGCACAACGATTCAGCTAAAACATAGTCCGTTGCACCTCGCCATGCAACCTGTGGCATTTTCCGACATAATCCATAGCACAATAGTCTAGAATAATCCAACACAGAGACAACCAGTCTACCCACCGATATCCAAAATCTAACATACCAAGCAAAGGAAGATCCACTCGGACCTCCAATTCCCAATAACCGCTAAACAGTGCCGATACACACGATCTACATCCATGCATAGGCTGTAACTGAGAACTCCCAGTCTTCAACTCCATATAACCCACGGATCACTATACCTGATCCCAAATTCCATCGCATGAATACATATCACATATCAAGTATCCATTCATTCAATGAGAGATATTCTAAAATTTCCCTGAGCCATCAACCACTCAAATATTGACAGTCGATCTATCAAGAAAATGCCGCAACACTACCGAAATGCTATCAACTTAATCACATTGCCCTTTTTCTGCAGCATAAACCCTCGTCAAATCGCTATGATTAGCAACACCATTTCCTAATCCTCTGAAGATCGATCCTTTACTCACCTGCAGCTGCCCGTGCTGTTTAAGAATTTAATGACTCTCCATTATGAACTGAACCGAAACCTTGAACATGCAAATCACAATTCTCCACAACATACTGTGTTCACCCTAACACACCAGGATACATGAGAACTTTTATCTCCCTTACGCGCCGCAGACATCGACGCATTCAACTAGTCAAGAACTTTCATTGATTCCATTTAGAAGAAAATCATTACACACTCCATGCTTCGCATACCCATAAAATATATTCATCTTCAAACCACGGTAGAACCCAACAAGAACATCTCTGCCAACTCCAGTTGTACAAACTAAACTACCAGGACTGAATCCTTTTATCTAAACCAAGCTAAGCAAACTGCCAGCACTCAAGAGCTCTGATGCACATTGCCCGTAAAACCCATTACGTCGAACACATACAAGGAATTAATCATATCCTTACCATATCGATTCGGTTTATTATTAAGCTATTCCATTTATCCAATTTCCTTCCTGTTTCATCATTAATTTGATATTCTCTCTTGTTGTAGCATTACACTGCCTCAATTCAGGCTTACCACAGGAGATTCGAACATAAGGCCATATTGTCTAAGACTCGTAGGCCACTTATTACTCTCTCAAATGTTTCCCAGAAATACTACATTCCAAAATACTCTGTTTGAAGCACTTCCTGCGAATCTGAATTTGTTACCACTACTTTCCTGATACTGATACTTAGGATCCCATAGTTAACACAAAATACCACAAATCTTGATCTTTTCTAATGAAAACACTACATTTAGTCACATACGCAACCTTAAAACACATGATTATTACGTGTAAAATCTTGAACACACTAAACCATTCTCAAGAGTCATCCACTCTTAACCAAACTACAAATTACCTGACTTAACGAACAGAACCACTCATGCCTTAATAGCACCCTGACACCACAGGACATGATCTCATTCAAATACCAACAAACATCTTTCTCCTCAATACACTGAACATTCTTTATCCACAACAGCTCAAGACATCCTAGCATTTCCTCACATCTACGAAAGCACCATATAACCTTTGTTAAAATCTTGCTTCACTCGTGCCATTCTCGGCTCAATTTCTGCAACCAGAACTGGTTTGCCAGTATACTTTAAGACAGAACCANTCTCACTTCGGTATTTCAGCACACCTTCCACCGACATATACGTTACCCAGTCAACTTAGTCTTCCTGAGTCTGAATTCATACCGCCACAAGTATTGCACTTAACCTTCCAACTAGGAGATATAAAAATATTCTTCACGCACCCATAACTTGGGGCTACACAACAGATCACAATAGGAATCGAACACCAAACAGTTCATCTATTATCCTGCAGACTCCCTCGTCACTACCAAGATCTCATAGATATATCTCACAGTACTAACATACTTATCACATGGATATCCAGTCGCCGTTGCGGATAATAAGGACAACACTGAGAAGACAAGTTCAAAACACTTGCTCGCATAATCAGCACCTCGGTGCTCAAGCCATAGGCAAAGATCCAGCCTCAAGTCCTCC
>MU789773.1:19041-52360 GCA_026770625.1 Nicotiana glauca
CTCATGACTCATGAGGCCTAGTAACCTAAGCTCTGATACCAACTTGTCATGACCCCAATTCCGGTCGTGATGGTGCCCAACGCAACTGCTAGGCAAGCCCGACCATTTGCACTCTCAACCCAAGCATGAAGCTCAAAACCAATTAATTGAATATCATTTAACAATCATAATGAATAATCTCCCAAAGACCCGGGGGTCCATGAGTCTAGAGCCTCTAATATTGCAGAGTAATAAAACTCCAATACTACAAATGATCAAAATTGCGGAAAATAATAAAGAGTTAGGGAAGGAGTCGGGTCCTGCGAACGTCAGGCAACTACCTCGACTACTCCAATAATACGCTGAAGCAGCAACTAGCTTAGCTAAACTCCCAAAATACCTGAATCTGCACACATGGTGCAGGGAGTAAAGTGAGTACTTCCAATTCAGTGGTAATAAAAGTAAATAATGCTGAGAAGAAAGAAATCACGTAAGAGCACTCTATCATGCTATAAAAGGACAATACAATTCTTTGTTTTTTTGAACCCGTAGTTCCATGAAAGTCCTTTATAAAATCTCTGACTCAGTTTAAAACCTCTTTTGAAAACATCTCTTTCTTTCCTTATTATCAATTAAGCATACGAATGCGATATCAAGTAGTACAAGTTTGCACACAAATCAGTCACTCGGGCACAGCACTCTATTAACAAATAACATCAGGGTATCTGGTCAACAAGGCAAGTAATACATGTATGACAATGATATGTGAGTGCTAAATGTCATGCCACGTAGTACAAACAGAAACCAATGTATGAATGCAATGCAATGTACATGACCACTGCGGCGTGCAGTCCGATCCATTTGGGCGCCCGATGCTCACTATGGGGGTTCAGACTCCGGAGGGGCTCCTACAGCCCAAGCGCAATATCAATATCACTCCCGTTGCGGCGTGTAACCCGATCCATGCATAGTCATGAATGCACATAAGCCTCTTTGGCAAATAGTCACATAGCAGTTCTCAGCTAAAAATGTTAGTGAAACATCAATTAAGTTTTCCAATCTTAGAAAGATGGCTGAGTTTGCAAAATAGTATTTTTTTAAACCTTAGACCGAGATAGAAATATGCACAGTAATACAAAAAAACAGTGATTTAATCCTCGAAGGATTTAAATATTCGGCACGAAGCCCAAAATATGGCAATCAGCCCAAGTCATGATAGCATCAAATAGTTTTCATTCAATCACACAGTGAAATCAACAATCGGGACGGACCAAGTCACAATCCCCAACGGTGCTCTACCCCACGCTCATACCTGGCATGCAAGTCACCACAATACAGCACTATGATGAGCAAGTCCGGGGTTTCAAACCCTCAGGACATCATTTACAAGTATTACCCACCTCGAACCAGTGAAAACTCTAGCCCGCGACGCCTTTTTCCCTCAAACTGGCCTCCACGCGCGTCAAATCTAACAAAAATCAGAACAAATATTTCATAATATGCTAATGGGACAACACCCAATCGAAATATAACAAAAATCTCGAAACTAGCAAAACTCGAGCCCCGGGCCTACGTTCCAAACAATTTTAAAATTCACGTTTTCGGAATCCTCGTCTCGCCACGAGTTCGTACATACCAAATACACAAGATTCGGAGTCCATTTGACTCCTCAAATCGACAATTTAAACCCTTTTAGGTTTCAAGCCCTAACCTCCATTTTACCCTTTAATTCCTTGAATTTTCAGTGTTTAATCCTTGTTTTTACACCCTAACAACATTATTCGAGGTTATAAATTCATACCTGAAAGAATCCCCTTTGAAATCTCTCCAAATCGCCCAAAATCGCCTAAGTCCGAAGCCCCAAATGTTTTCTCCTTCAAAAATTCGCTAACACTGATTCATTAAAATCCTTCAGCGATTTTCGCTTATGCGGTCCTGCCACCGCTTATGCGGGACCGCTTCTGCAGCCTATTGACCACTTATGCGGTTCTCACTAAATTCCCCAGAAATCGCTTATGCGATCAGGCATCCGCTTCTGCGGTTCTCACATCTTCCGCTTCTGCGGTGATTTCTCCGCTTTTGCGGACCCGCTAACGCGACCATATTTCCGCTTCTGTGGATTTAATTACTATTTTCCATTTCTGCTTTTGCGACTCATCTCCCGCTTCTGCGGATAGCTCACGACCGCTTATGCAATAATTTGCTCGCTCCTGCAGACCCGCTGATGCGAAAAGGGTCCGCTTATGCGGAATTCCCCAACTCAACACAAAAATCGCTTTTGCGACTCTTCTACCCGCTTATGCGGAATTGACCAAGTCCATCGAGGACCGCTTCTGCGACAGCATGGCCGCTTCTGCGGAATCGCTCATGCGTCCAAACTTCCGCTTTTGCGGAAACCTCCTGGGCTCCTCTTGGTCGTTTCTACGACTCCCCCACCGCATCTGCGGAACCGCTTAAGCGGCTCTTTTCCGCAGATGCAAAAATAGCAGAAGACAGAAACATCTGCTGCAACACCATGCTTCCAACTTCCGATTAATCATCCGAAATCACTCCGAGGCCCCGGGACCTCAACCAAAAGCACACACATAATCTATACTTCATTCAAACTTGCTCGAATCATCAAAAAGCTAACGTTAACATCAAAATCCTCAATTATGATCAAATCAAAGCCTAAATTTCTTAAAAACCTCCGATAAACCAGACCGAACGATGTCCGAATGACCTGAAATTTTGCAAACAAGTCTAAAATCACCTAACAAAGCTACTGCAACTCTCAGAATTCCATTCTGACTCCCGGATCAAAATATCACCTATCAACCGAAATCCGTCAAAATTCCAACTTCGCCAAAATAGGCTAACTTCTTCACCGGACCTCCAAATTTACTTCCGATTGCACTCCTAAGTCTTAAATCATCACCCGGAGCTAACCAAATCATCAGAATTCAATTCCAAGCCCTCTAACTCACGGTTGACTTTTCTAATTTAAGTCTTCTTAAAAGAGACTAAGTGTCTCATTTCTTATCAAAATTACCCAATTACATTCTAACACACCCAATACCAATAATGAAACATAAAGCAATACAATAAGAGGTAAACGGGGCGGTAACTCACAAGACGACGGTTCGGGTCATCACACTCCCCCACTTCTGTGTTCCGAGAGAGGATTGTTACGAGCATTTGGTGCAACTTTCTTTGTCCGTATGACCTTAGTGCCAATCAGCGTTTGAATCTTGTCTTTAAACGTTCGACACTCCTCAATGGTGTAACCCTTCATGCCTGAATGACAAGCACATTTTGTTGGGGTTGATCCATTGGGAGGGTTTTTCCACAATAACATCAGGGATAGGAGTAACATAACCAGCGGCCTTCAGTATCTCACACAATTTGTCTATGGGTTAAGCAATATGGGTGTATTGTCTAGGAGTTCTACAGTCAAAATTTGGACGTGGCTTCGGGTAGTTTTGGCGGGCGCGTGGTGGTGAATGGTAGTATTCAGGTTGACTGTTATAGGTATGGTAGGTGGCAGCAGGTTGTTGATATCTTGGGGGTGGGGGTTGATATGTGGGTGGAGGTGTTTGGTACGTGAGGGAGACTTAGGACCCTGGGCTACCATCACGGTATCTACTTCTTTCTTCTTTGAAATACCTCCTCATTGCAAAGCTTTATTCGTAGCCTGCAGTGCCTCGAAATTGGTTATCATCCCATTCTTAATTCCTTCTTCTATTATTTTTCCTAACTTGATGGTGTCAGAGAACATGTGATTTTCAATAACCATCAACCTTTCGTAATATTGCGGATCTTGAGCTCTGACAAAGAACTTGTTTATTTATTCCTCTTCAAGTGCTAGCCTTACCTTTGCAGCTTCTGATCTCTAACGAGTAGCATACTCGTAGAAGGTTTCTCTTGGCTTCTTATTGAGGTTTTGGCTGTAGAAAACATCTAGCGCATTTTCCATGTTGACCCTGAATCTATCCATGAAGTCTAATGCCATACTCATCCATATAACCCACTTCTTTGGGTTTTGACTGACATACCAAGACAAGGAATCTCATGTAAGGCTTCACATGAACAGTTTCATGTGGATTTGTCCATTCTTGCCTACTCCTACAAGCTTGTCACAATACGTTCTCAGATGCACTTTCAGGTCACCAGCTCCATCGAACATATCAATCTTGGGAGGTTTGTAACCCTCTGGTAGTTCCACATCTTGTTGAATACACAGGTCGTCATAGTTTAGACCTTCAGCACCTTTACTACCCTCAACACTCTGAACCCTATCAGTGAGCTTCTTGAGTTCATGTGCCATGTTTTTATGAGTATGTCCTTTTCAGTAGATTTGGGTATTAATAGGGTTTGTTGCATGGTGTGGGGTAAAGTTTTCACATATATCGGATTTCTTTGATAGATTCCTAGAACTTGGGTGTAAGGGTGGTCATTCATCGAGTTTTGGGGATCGTGAGTAGGTTGTGGCGCATTCTGGGGAGTGTGATAAGTAGTGGTTTGTGTGTATTAAGTTGGATGATGGAGGTGTTGTTTAGGGGTCGGTACTGGTGGGAGGTTAAGGTTCTAGGGAGGTGCGAGATACTGGTGTGGTGCGGGAGCATTTGGTGGTGGGTTTTGGATTTGTATGTTCGGTGGCATTTGGTTTTGGATAGTCGGGTGTTGTGGGTTAATGTCGGGGACATTGCGGGTTAACAATTAAAGATATTTTGTGGTTTTAAAGATACGTGATATATTCTACTACTAGTTATTATGCAAGTAATATTGAACTTAAGTAAGAAGAAATAAAGAACCAAATCAGTGTGATTGTGGCAGTAGGGGGCCTCAAGCTTGATTTACCCAGGGGCATCGAGGTCAGGTAAGGATAATAAAGTATGAACAATAAAGTAAAATCAATAAAGTTGAATAACAATTAGAGAGCACATTAAACAAGAGGAATAAGAATGTTCTATTGAGAAATAAATGATCTGATCCCTTTATAAAATGATTGGGGTCACCTTTATATAGGAGGAGAAAACCCTAACATAGCACATTGCTCATAAAAAGTAAAGAATTCCAGGTGTATAATGGCCTAGTACGGATTCGTATCATTTCGTACGACCCTTATCCTATAATTAATGCCCAGGTCCACGTGTCTTTGAGAAATTCCCGCTCTTTATTCATTGATTTCGAGATGATGCTTCCCTCGATGCAGCTCGTGCCAGACACTAGATTAGCTTCCCCAAGGTGGGTGTCCCTCAACTGGATATGACACCCTCTTCGAGTCTCCCGGACTCGGGCCTATAGCCTGGTTTAAGCCTTCAAAATCATACTCTTTTGATTTTGACTGTATACAGATAGTTCCCGGTTTCTTAGAATATAATGATATGAAATGACTTTGACCTCGATGCTTTCGAGCCCTTTGTGATGACATCATGCTCGTGATGTAAGCATTCGAAATGATCGAAACTTCCCGTTGTTTCATTTCCCTAGAAGCATTGAATGCACCGTTAGTCTGTTTCCCCAGAAACATTGAATGCACCATCATTTTTGTCGTTATTTCCTTATAAATAAGGTATTACTTGAACAAAAACTAAACTCATTCTTTCTTCAATCTTTAGCCCTTTCCCTTCTCTATATCCTCTTCTAACCTCCGATTTTTATGGTTCGAACCTGTGACCACAAGGTTATACGACAGTAACTTTGTCAGTTATACCATGGCTCTTTTTCAAATCTTTTTCCCACTAAGTGGTATTATACTGAGTTGTTATTATTGTTGTTGTTGTTGTCCCGAATCAATAAGAGAAGGGCACCAAATTCTTCCCGTATTAGAAGATATGTGGTCTTTATACTGCTGCTCATCTGTCTTAACTTCAACCTCATGTGGCGCTTCATTCCTTTTGCTTTCCATGGAGTGAGGTGGCGCTATCTACTAAATTTTTCTTCCTACACCGGTACAATGTCTCAAGAAGTGGCTTCACAATAGTAGTGCTGACGAGACCCATACTCGCCAAGTTTTTCACCAGGCCATAATTTTCTTTGCTTGTTAAAAGCTTTTTCTCTTTGACGGGCTATAGCCTTCTCTTCATATATTGTTATTTCTAAAGAGGTTCTCGAAAATGCCGCTCTAAAGATCTAAGTGGAGTCCCCAAGGAAAAGGTTCCCGAAGATGTTGCTCTTGAGGATATACCCTCGAAAGTAGATTAGGCTTTTGGCTGTTGTTTTTTGCTTCTTTGTTTCTGTGTAAGGGCCCCTCGTGGGCTTTGTAAACATATTTTATTAATACAAGAATTTCTTCATTTTGCCTTCAATTTCTATTGAACTCCATTCTGCCTTCGTTTGTGAAAATCCAAGTGTATGACTCTAACGATAAGTCCGAATACTAGACCCGGAACATAATAAACCCTTAGGTTTTTAATTGATTAATATGATGCTTCTTAAATTCCTTTTTTATCCCTTGGACTAAGCTTGGATTGATTTGATGCGAACTTAGGTCGTCGGGACTTTTGAGTCCGAGTTGAGTGAAAGTTGAGTCTCGGTTTTTGAAATAAAGCTAGTCTTTTTATGCTTCGTTGATAGTCCTCGAGTGAGAATTTTCTCGAACTCAGGTAGCCTTTGGACTTGGCAACCGGGTGAACGTTTGCTTGACCATCTGAAAATAAAGATAGCCCTTAGTCTTTCACAAATAATCCCCGAGTGAGAGTTTGCTCGAACTCAGGTAGCCCTTAATTGAGTGAAAATTTGTTTGAATTTGAAATAAAGATAGCCCTAAGGCTTTATAGATAGTCCCCGAGTGAGAATTTACTTGAACTCGGGTAGCCCTTGAGCTTCATAGTCGAATGACCATTTGCTCGAACTCGAAATAAAGATAATCCTGAGGCTTTATAAATAGTCCCTGAGTGAGAAATTGCTCGAACTCAGGTAGCCCTTGGTCTTAATATTCGAGTGAGTGTTTGCTCGAACTCGAAATAAAGATAGCCCAGAGGCTTTATAAATAGTCCCCGAGTGAGAACATACTCAAACTCGGGTAGCCCCTAGGCTTAGTAGTCGAGTGAGTGTCTACTCGAACCCGACTCATAGATTGTTCTAAACAATTTCTAAAAAACTTATTCCCGATGACTTGGTCGTGACATCAACATCATGACATAAGCGGTTGAAGTGACTGAAGGGTCGCTTTTGGTACGATTCCCAAAATTATAAATTTTAGGCAATCAACGGTCGGCCTTTTGTCTTCCTCGGCAAGTTTAAACGATCTTTATAAATAGTTAAATCCCATAACCTTACAAATTTCATTCCCTTAGTGCTTCCAAAGTCTCACATATCCTTTTCCAATCTCCTTGATCTCCCCTTTCTCTTTTCTAACAATATTTTCTATCTTTTCGGATCTTTCGCTTTAGAGATGGCTAAAACTTCTAAATTCGTTCCTCAAAATAAAAAAGCTCCATCATCTTCTCGAACGACCAAAGGTAAACCGATAGTTCCTCCTAGTATTGAGGAGTGTATTCCCCTGCCATGTGAAATAACAGATGACTTTAAAATTGAGAGACTTGTCTCAACACCAGGCCGATGCGAGCCCATGTATCCGATATGTTTGGCTGGTGATCGCGGTCGGGCTCAAGAAAGTAGAGGAGGATTGCAAATGGGATAATAAGAAAATAGTGATTCCTTCCTCTGTGGAGGATATTACTACTTTTAAGGCAGGGTACTTAAGCGTATATACTTATGCGTTTACGCTGGCCTTTACAATCCCAACTTAGGGTCCCATAGACCCAGTTATCCTTAATTTTTGCCAAAGATACCGAGTGACTCTCGACCAGATCTATCCCTCCTTTTGGTGAATTGTTTACTTAATCAGATTCTTTTCGAACCAAATCGAGGGGTGTCCTTCACCCTCGATAATCTGATCAAACTGTACAGTCCCCGACTTTATCGTGGGGGCTTGATAAAGTTGCAACGCCGATCCTTAAAATCTTTGTTTGTCAGTATCAATGAGGACAAAGAACATGGGTGGATAAGCCGATTTGTCCGAGTCAAGACCTCTGATCTTATTCCTGCTGATTGGATGTCGTTCCCCGAGGAGTGGAACATGAAGCGTGAGTATACTCTCCTTCCTTTTCTTTTCTTGACTTTATATTTCCCTTTGTCTTAAACTCTTTATGTTGATGTAGCCGCTGCTTGGTTTCTTGGTAGGATCTTAGACCTCGAGGGTTGGGTCCGAAAGCTGGCCTCCGCCACCCCTTACTCGAAGCGTTGATGGAGAGACTTGGCCAAGGGTCGATGGGAGGCAAAAAACTATGGTGAGTTCTTTGCTAGTTTTCCAGCACTTTCATTATGGGATACTTACCTTGGTTTCATGTAGGTCTCGGAGGCGCCATTGAGTTGAGGTTGGCCTCGGCTGATGACGTGGAAGCTCCGAAACCTCCCAAAGAAAGAAAAAGAAAAAGAGAAAAGTCCAATGATGTTAAAAGTATTATGAAACCTATATGTGGATACAAATAATAAATTTGGATAGTTAAATCATTACAGAATAATTTAAGGGATAATTAATGAATATTCAAGTAGTCTAAATGGAAGAAAATCCATTTTAAAGATCTAAAAAATATGAAAAATAATAAAAATATTTGTATAAGTCTTGTAAATTAAGTAATGATGTAAAATGACATTTTGAAAATATATATGCTATTTGAAAAAAAAGGACAATATTGGGTATCAGCATGAGTTGAGGTCATGTTGGCCATGGTAGCTTATAGTATGATAGAGATCGGCCAAGTTGCCCTATGTACGTTCTGGGTTACGTCCAGCATTCAAGAGTTGCAGAGTCGTTCGATCGGGCCAATACGGCACCAGATGTCGGTCACCTCTCACCTAGGCCGGGGTGTGACATTGGCAGTATTCACATTTGCGATCCACTGGTTGCATTTTCGGACGTCGCATTTGCGAACCCCAGGTCGCGAATGCGACTTCTGCAGTTGAGCCATATAGATGGGATTTCGGGACATAGTCGTATTTCATCACATTTTGAGCCCTAAACTTGGTGGGAAGCGATTTTTGGTGGGTATTTTCACATATAGCTATTGTGTAAGTGATTTTTACTTAATTTTGATATTATAACTTGATTTCTTGTGGATTTTAAAATCAAAATCATGGAATTTGAAAGGAATTTTTTACTGTGTTTTGAAAAATGGAAATATGAGACTTGAGAGTCGATTTTGACTCTGTTTTGAAAACTGATCTTATATTTGGACTTGTAAAATTATGGGTAGTCGAGATGTACCTCTCGACTCGGGTTTTGACTAGATGGGCCCGGGGTTTACTTTTTGAGAATTGGATAAATATTGGGCCTTTATATTTTGGAATTGATTCCTTTAGAACTATTTGATACTATTGAGTCGTTTTTAATTAGATTTGAGCCGCACAGAGCTAAATTACAAAGGAAAGGAATTTATGCAGTATTGAATTGACTTGTTTGAGGTAATTATCTTGCCTAACCTTGCTTGGGGAATACCCTTTAGCATTTGACCCTAAATTTCTTATTTTATTATGTGAAAAGCAACGTGTGTATACAAGTGTTATGTGTGGGTATGACCGAATTATACCAAAGACTATAATATGCCTTGATTTCATAATGTACTTTATATGAAATATGCTTAAAGTACTTTGAGAATACATGATCATGATCGCTATATTTGACTAAGTCATAGTCATGTTTTATTGTTGAACACCCTTCCGCACTTTTATGTTACTGCCATGTCCTTGTGCACTTAATGTTAAGCTGTGCGCTTGTATCTTGATGAAACTCTAGTTATTATTATTTTGTGATATTGTGGCATATGTGGACATGTTGTGCGGGTTGTTTGAAGTTGTGCGGAGTAAGAGTGGAGATATGCGCATGCAGCAACATAATGGAGGCATTTCATTGATTATGTGCATGCAACGACCTAAGGGTGGCGATATACGCATGCGAAAACATAAGAGAATCATTTCATTATGTTGTACACGCGGCGACATAAGGGTGGCATTATTGATGATGTTATGTTATATTTTTGGGTGTTCCTCTTGATGTTGTTCATGGGTTGAAACGAGATTGAGATTTTTATCGCATACTAGTTTCTTAAAAGCTTTGTCTTATAATTTTATGAGTTGTTAGTTTATTTTGACATGCTATCACATGGCCAACTCATATTTGATGTTTTATTGAAAAAAATAGGTTATTCTACATTTGATTATTATTACACGCTCTATGAGGTTTATGATAATAGTCTTCGTTGTATATTCGGTTATCAGATTTCTTTTGATATCATGCACAAGTTATTTGACTAGTGAGTATCATATGACTTGAATCTCATCACTACTTTACCGAGGTTATTCTTGATACTTATTGTACACCGACTGTGATGTACTCATACTACGCTTCTACAGATTCTTTGTGAATATCCAGGTACTTCTGATCAGGCGGATCTCTAAAGAGGCATTCTTGAGCTTATTGGAGACTTCAAGGTATCCCTATTGTTCTATTCGCAGGCCTCGGAGTCACATTCTTTACTTTATTTCCATTGTTTATGTATTTCAAATAGTATTACACTCTTCAAGACTTGATATGTATTCCATTTAGACTTATGACTTAGTACTACCGGATTTTTGGAAGTTGATTATTATATCCACGTTTGACAGTGTTATCGCATTCCACAGTTTTTGTTAAATTTGAAGTTGTTATATTTTGATTGATATCATTATGTAATAAGCTTACCTAGTTTTAGAGACTAGGCGCCATCACGACCTCTATGGTGGGATTTTGGTCGTGACAATATCTATGCATGCTCAAACTCTATCCCTTACCATAATCGGTACACGATCCATGTACCACGATACACAATCTATGTATCACCATAACGCGATACAAAATTCATTATCTACCCGATACACAATTAATGTATCAAGTACGCTTACAAGACCTAGAGCAACCTTGGTAATTACCTGACTCTATAGGGATTAGCTCACTTATAATGAAATATTTGTTCATCATGTCATGTGTGCCATAACTATATTTCATCCACACGACCTTACCTTTTGTGCCACAAATCTCAGTCAAAATCAAGTATCCATATACAAAAATATATGCATATGCCCAAGAAGTAATAGATAAAAAATGCACAAGGACTAATAGTTATCCGGATATGTGCTCATGGAATTTCTATATGACTATGGATGATTCAAACAATTCAACATATCAAGAATTAATCTCTCATGCCTTCATAAATAATTATAAACCTAGACACGATCTCTGACATGAGTAGGAGAGAAAAATATAGTCATATAAGCCAATCAAATCATGAAAAAAATGGCCAGATAGTCTAAATAGGGCATAAAGTATATCAAATCTACCACGATCATAATGAAAATTTGGTAAGTGTATGTACGCTCGCCACCCTATGTGTACACCACTCTAATCTATAAAGCACATAGGAATAGAGTTAAATCCCAGGGGTTTCTCTCTTAACAAGGTTATCTGAGGTACCTCCATCTGGTAGCTAGAAATAAATAAAAAATTCTAAATCGTCAAAATCTGGCTTCAGATGGCTCAAATCTAGACAATTAAAACCCAATAACGTCAAACAAGGCCATAGAAATAGATTTCAAACAATGAAGCTCGAAACTTAATCAAATCCTTAAAAGCAAAAAAAAAACGGGCCCACATGGTCAAAACCCGAGTCAAGGGATAGATCCCGATTATCCATCACGAGTCCAAAAATGTGATTAGATTCCAAAATCAGTTCCGAAATACGCAATTTATACTCTTCAAAATTGTAGTCGAAACTCGCAAATTTCTTTTCCAAATACAAAAATCTATGTGTAATAATCCATGGAGAAACCAGATATATTATCAAAACTAGTGTAAAAATCCTTACCTCCAAGTAGTGGGTTAATTTTTTTTCAAGAATCTCAAAAATCCGAGGTTTAGCGCTCAAAATATGAAAAAATAGATAAAAGTTCTGAAATCACATCTTAGATACTTTGCCTAGTGATATGAATCCCGATCGCGACACACACTTCGTGATTGCGAAGGCCAAAAATCAAGCGAGTGTAACTACACTTCGTGAATGCGAAGAACCACATGCACACGCGATGCCCACGCCTACGTGAACGTGATTGATCACATGTGAACGCGAAGGTATTGCATCTGCCTACACCAAACCTTTATGAACGTGCTCCCTGCACGTGAACGTGAAGCACATGCCTCCAGCCCTTCGCGAATGCGGTACCACTCAAGTGAACCTGAAGAGTAAAACTTTGCCTGCCAACTTAATTTCTCCGTGATCCCGATAATTAGCTTTGCGATCGCAAAGCACTGTATCACACCAGCAGACCAACAATTGTAAATCCGAGGAAAATGGTCTAAAAACACCCTGAAATATATGCGTACCCCTGGAACCCCGTCCAAATGTATCAACAAGTTCATATACCTAATCTAATCTTATACAAGGGCTCAAAAATACCACAAATAACATCAAAACCAAGAAACGACGATCAAAATCCTTCTCTTAAGTTAAGAACTTCCTATTACCAACCAAAACCTAACCAATTCCGGATGACATTCAAACTTTACACACAAATTTCAAATGATGAAACAAACCTATTTCAAGTTTCGGTAACAATTTGAATTTGATATTATCAAAGTCAACTTCCGGTCAAACCTATGAACTTTCCAAACCTTTAATTGCCAACTTCCGAAAAATAGAGTCAAAACATCGTATAAACCTCCAAATTTAAATTTGAACATACGCCTAAGTATAAAATAACCATACGAAACTATTAGACGTACCAAATCAACAATCCGAGATCGTTTACGAAAAAGTCAAATCTTGGTGAACTCTTACGATTTAAGCTTCCAACAATGGTACTAAATGTTCCAATTCAATCTCAAACCTTCCCGAAACCAAACCAACTACCCTCGCAAATCACAAAATAACAAAACACATGCAGAAAGCAACAAAAAGAGGAGTGTGGCTCGAATACATAAAACGACCCGTCAGATCATTATAACTAGATAATAGACAAATAAATTAAAAAGTTTGCAGGAGATAGAACCTAAATAGGCTTGTTCAATGCATTTACCATAGCTTCATCATTATTTAATACCAGAATCATCCTTATTAATGTCAGTATAAATCCAAAAATGTAATGATTAATCTTACTTCTCAAAATAATCCCATATTACTATGCTAAAATATGTGGTGAAGAAATATTGTACATCTAATCAATCAAAAACAATTCATATAATCAAATTTCTCATTAATTGAATAACTGATCTGGAATGAGAATCGGCACCATTCTTTTGCTTATTTAAAGACCCTCTTTCCTAGGGATGGCAAGCGATGCAGTGCGGGTGCAGTGTGGGTTCTGTATAAAACAACTAAATTTCAACGCGCCCTACCCCGCATGGCATTTCTACTTGCATCCACTTACACCCGCATTCACCCACCCCATCTTGTTCCGCTTAAGTTTTTTTTTTTTTTTTTTTTTTTTTTTTTTTTTTTTTTGGTTTGTTTTGTTTCTCTTTAATTTTTTTGGTTAAAATTTTCCATGTTAGTTAAGAATTTATGGTTGGATGTAACTGCTTTGCTTAGTTTCTCCAATATATTGCATAGGATTAAAAGTACAAAAAGTCTAGAAATAATAGTAAGATTATTTATAAATTAAATGTTTTTAAAAATATTTCAAAGTAGTAAAATTATATAAAAGTAGTAAGTAAACACGAAACTATTATATATATATATAATTTGCAAGGTGACTTGGCGCATTTCTTTGGCAAATGATCCTATTTATCTATTTTCTCCTCTTGTAAGATTTTATAGTCTCATTCTAATAAAAACAACTTATTTACTATCTAGAAAAATAAACTAATAAGGAAAACATATATGCTTTGGGGATGAGAAGATTTCAGTTATGGAATATATAAAGGTGTAATTACTACTAAATTATGAGGAGATTTTAGTTATGGAATAAAAAGAAAGAGTAATTAAGTACTAGTATTTGAAGTAGGCTATCAGATAAATGCCTGAAGTAGTTCTCTGCATTTTTTCATGGTATCCAATGATATTGGGTAAGTTACTTACCACGCAAAAAGGGCAAATATAGCCCTATACTATAAAAAAAAAAAGTTTAAATGTATCCCTTATACTTTTAATCAAATATATCATTACAATATACCCCTCGTCCATTAATTTGTCTAAGGTGGGCATCTAATCTTACATGACACTGATATTTGACAAGGTAATCGCCCCTAATCCATTTTATCCCTGCTTTCTATTAATTTTTTTTACCATTAAAATTTTTTTCCCTCCACAATTGTCATCATAACCGCAACCATAAACAATATTGTATTTCATTGCCACCATCACAAGAAAAACCACTGGAAAGACGCACACTTTATAGGTGCAGAGGAGCAGATTATACTACTTATGTTCCTAATCGTTGGGAAAAATAGTACTCCACTTTTACTGTCAAACAAGTGACATAATCTTCGACGAAGACACGCTATTTTAAATATCAACATTTACTTTGACAAAAACTTCTGTCAACGGCCTAATAAATGGGGAAAAGAAAACAAGAAATCAAGTCCAAGTATCAATAAATTAGAATTGATACCCTTTTTGGCCAACCACCAACTCCATCAGCAACACTAATCATCTGGTCCTCTGCACATACAAAGTGTGCGTCTTATCCCATGTGGCTTTTCCTGTGACGGTGGAAATGAAATAGAATATTGCTCGTAGTGGTGTAAAGGGTAGTTATGGGTTAGGGGCGCTGAGTGGATGTCAAATAATATCTACCTCATCAAATATCAATTCCACGTAGGATAAGATGTCCTCCTTGTACAAACTTAACTGACGAGGGGTATATTTTAACTAATAATATTACGGCAAAAGTATATTTGGAACTAAATTATAACAAGGGTATATTTAAATCTTTTCTCATAGTAAAAGAATATATTTGGCCTTTTTCCGTACTTACAAACTACAATATATACTTAATAGTTTTCCTTTCTTAGTTACCTATTCGAAACATGCTTTTTATCGCATTCTGTTGATGCTTGAAAATGATCTTTTCCATTTTGTCCATGTATAGGGTAAAATATGTTTATGTTAAATGATCGCATGAGTAAGTGACACGTGGAACCGAATACAGAAGATAGTTGAATCTGAAGGCAACGATCATGTTTGTTACCAAAGAGAATGATACTCATAAAGATGAAATAAATGTCTGACACCCGGTAGCATTTTATGAGCAATATTATACAACATTAAGTACACGGCCCGCTACAAAAAAATATGACATTCACTACCTGCCATTACACATTCTTCAATAACCCTCATAATTGACATTAAAGAGGGGCTTGATCCTAGGTTCTTATTCCCTATGTGCAGCTATAATAGTGAGCTATATTATCATTATAAGGGGGGCAAATTTTCTGACAGACATATACTACACTCGATTCAAAGCTCAATATAATTTTATCTTCTTGTTTATTGACATCGTTGATGTTGTCCCTGGAAGCCCTGCTCCCAGAAGTTCTTGTTGAGGCAACCCGGGCAAGGGACGAATATGAGGAGTGTTCATAGATAGCAATAAAATTTGGATATAGTGTTTTAACATGGAAGTATCGCACGCGACAATTATTTACATGGAAGACCTAGCATTCCTACATAGACATAAAATTGCAAAAGACAGAAACCTATTACCAGTTGTCATCGAGTCTGATTGTAAAGAGCTTTTCAATATGTTTCCGAACAATATTAGACTTCGTAAAAATTTGATTGATGATTGGAGGTTCCTATTGAATGAAACATGTAATCTTCCATGAAACATAAATTTAGAGAAGCAAATGGAGTGGCTAACCAATTAGCAAATAAATAATATAATCTAGATATTTTTGGGAGCCTAATAACTTATCTTACTCCACCTACTTTTGTAATTTCTACTTTTGAAAAGGACAAGCTTGAAACTATATGTCCTCTCTCTCTCTCTCTCTCTTCGTAAAAAAGACTAACACTGTTTGCCATCACCATCACCACCGTCTTCCACCATCACAGTCGGCATCACAGGTAAGGCCTCTAACCTCCATGTCCCCTCCCTTACTCCCTTCATCTCTTTCTTTCTCTCATTCTCTTCTTCCCCTTCTTCCTATCTTCTTCTTTTCTTCTCTCTCCAGCGACCAGTAGGAGTGCATACTGCACTACTCTCTCTCTATTCTCTTCTTTCTTGCATCCTGTGTGTGTGGGGACACAGCGGCGGACCCTGTCGAAATCAGCCAACCTTCCGGCGAAAAATCCAGCCACGCGTCAGCACGTTTACCACCATCCATCCGATTTTCTAGCGCGTGCTTCTTCCTCCAGGAATCGAGGCTCAAGAAGGACAAGCATATATCATTGCTTCTAACAAATAGAACTTCAGGCGCTGCGATCCATATTTTACTATTCCTCCTTTATCTCGATTTTTGCTATTTTAGCATTAACAGTATATGTTGCTTGCTTATCTGATCTTGTCCATATTCACTCTTACTAATTACATTATCAAGAACTTCGATTACTGTTTATTATTTTATCTTGAATCTTTGCTTACTTATTTTTGTGACTACTAGTTGGAGAATTTATTCCCTTTAGCATCTGTCGCTTGTTTTAGTGCCTATTAGTTGAAGATTATATTTCGATGATTTTTTTATTTGTAAATTTGTTGCTTGTTTTGGGGTAATGTCCTTTAGATTATAGTGGCATTGGTGAACGATGATATAGTAAGGTCTTGTCCTAGAGGGTTTATTGCGGGGGGTGGGGGTAAGAGGTAAGGGGGTAAGAGGGCTAAGGGAGCCACCAAGTTGAGAGTTGGGTCTTGGAATATAGGAACTTTGACTGGAAAGTCTATAGAGTTAGCGAATATTCTCTGGAAGAGGGCGATTAATATAGTCTGTATACAAGAGACTAGATGGGCAGGAGATAGGGCGATGCATACGGGTTTAAACTATAGTGTTCTGGGAGCAAGGAGGCAGGAACGGGGTTGGTATTTTGGTTGATAAAGACCTCTGCGATTTAGTGGTAGAGGTTAAGAAAGTGAACGACAGGATGATGAGTATTAAGCTAGTTGTTGGTGGATTTACTTTGAATATAATCAGTGCAGACGCATCCTATACAGGCTTAGATGAGGAAGTCAAGAGGCGTTTCTGGAGGATTTGGATGAGATGGTGCATAATATACGTCACACTGAGAAGCTTTTTATTGGAGGAGATTTCAACAGCCACATTAGAGCGACGTCTGGGGGCTATGATGATGTGCATGGTCGTTTTAATTATGGAGATAGAAATGGAGGGGGACTTCACTGTTAGATTTTGCTAGAGCATTTGATTTGGTGATAGCAAACTTGAATCTTTCGAAGGAGGTGGAACACTTGTTCACCTTCCGGAGCTCGATGGCCAGGACCCAAATTGACTATCTAATATGCAAGAGGTCCAATAAAGGTCTTTGCACGGATTGCAAGGTCATTCCGAGTGCGAACCTCACGACCCTTCATAGGCTCCTGGTCATGGAGTTTGAGATCACGAGGAAAAAAAGGAAGAGGTTAGTGTATGGACAACCTAGGATCAATTGGGTAGCCTTGACTGAAGACAAAGCGCAGGAGTTGGGGTTAAGTTGTTGACTATAGGAGCTTAGAGGAATAGTGGGGATGCGAGCCTGATGTAGACCGTGACGGCGTAGTGCATTAAGGAAGCTGCCAGAGAGGTTTTAGGGGTTTTGAAGGGTTACTATGATGGTCACAACAGAGACTGGTAGAGAAAAAAACCAAGAGAACAGGACATCAAAACAAAACAGAGAGTGCCAAAGAGGGGGGAGAGAGGCAAGAAGGGTGGAATGGAGAGGTCCAAGGAAAGATGAACATAAAGAAAGCAGCGTATCTGAAGCTAATGGAAAACATTAACGAAGAGGAGAAGAGGTCAAATAGGGAGCTGTATAAGTTGGCTAGGAAGGAGGCGAAGTTAGTAGTTACGGCGACTAAGACTGTAGAATTTAGTCGTTTATATTAAGAACATTAGGGTAAAGGAGGGGATAAGAGGGTTTTTAGTCTAACCAATGTGAGAGAGAGAAAGGCCTGTCACTTGGACCAAGTGAAGTGTATCAAGGACGAAGAAAGTAGAGTTTTGTTGGATGAGGCATTGTTGGCCCAAGTTCAGATGAAGTTTTGAAGATTGACAAAATGAACTCAGTCATGAACCAGGTCCATCATGTGAGACACAGTGTTGATGTGCTTACACATGTGACATACGTGTGAAGAAGATAAGTCTCAAAGATCAGCAACAATATCTTCTAAGTTGATCGAAAAGGTTGCATAGGATAAGAAGTTGAAGTCTCCTTATGTGAAGAGAATTACATCCGGATCAAGGATAAGGATTGGAGTTTGAATTGTTCTAGGACTCGAATTTGATGAAGGATCAGCAATTCAAATTTTAATCAAACTCTGATTACTAACTCTATAAATAATAATGATTGTTCTCTTTTACAGGTGATTGCACATACGCAAAAGTTAAACTAAATTGACAGCAAAAGAGCTAGGCGATTTTGCAAGCAATTTGTGTGTGATTCAAGTGTGCAAATATAAAGCTACATGAACCAAGAGTGAAGAACCAATTCCATTGTGTCTTTCTTTATTTCTAGTTCAATTGTAGTAGGTGTTTTTCACGTTGTACCTTTCAGATTTTATAGAAGCAATTGTATTAGGTACTTTGAGTATTCAAGTTAGAGTTAACTTGAAGGTGTCGCAACAGTTGAGGTTGTGTGCTACACTGGGATTAGAGTTTAATCCTTAGGTTTACAAAGAGTTTTGTAAATGATGTTTTGGCTCAGTGATTTTAGTGAAAGTTTGGGAAAATCCTACTGAGTAGTAGGTCGTGGTTTTTTTACTTTTTGAGCCAGGTGTTTTCCACGTAAAAATCTATGTGTTCTATATTTTATGCACTCTTAATTCCGCAAACAGTCATGGTAAGTACATGTATAAGAACCAGGTTCTTCTAGTGCGAAAATTAAGTACCACACAAATCATCTCCCTTATTGTGTGGTATTGATGTTTAGAACACCAATTGGTATCAGAGCAAGTTATCCTTGAAGAGGCTAACTCCTTAGGAGAAGATCAACAATGAGTGCACTACCTGGGAACTGGGAAGGGAAATCCACTGCCAGACCTCCACTTTTCAATGGTCTGTACTATTCTTGGTGGAAGAACAGAATGAGAGATCACATTATAGGGGAAGATTATAAACTTTGGGACATAGTCACTGATGGTCCCCTAGCAACCACTAAGAAGAATGCTGAAGGAATTGATGTGCCAAAAACAAGGGCTGATTGTACTGTTGAGGACCTGAGGAAGTGGGAGAAAAATGCTAAGGCCAAGAAGTAGCTTGTATGTGGTCTAGGACCAGACGAGTACAGTAGGATCCAAAGTTGTACAACTGTTAAGGAAATATGGGACACTCTGCAAGTGGCTCATGAAGGAACACCTCAAGTGAAAACATCAAGAGGAACACTTCTGTATTCTCAATATGAGAATTTCACTATGAATGAAGTAGAAACTATCCAGGAGATGTACACTAGATTCACCACTTTGACAAATGAATTTGAATCTCTTGGAAGGATTATCCTTTAAGAAGACAAGGTTGAGAAGATTCTGACAAGAGTTCTGCCAGTCACATGGGAAAGTAAGATCACTGCCATTCAGGAATTCAAGAACATTGCTACCCTCAGACTGGATGAACTAGTTAAAAATTTGACTGTTTATGAAATGAGGAAACAAACCATGAAGATGAATACCTCCAAAAAGGAGAGAAGCTTAGCTCTCAAAATTGCTAAAGGTGCAAATTTGGAAGATGATGAAGTGGCTATGATCACTAGGGATTTCAAGAAGTGCTTGATGAGAGTAAAGGGTTCTTCAAGAGGTACAAACTTTAACAAATCAAGAGCTCCGGAGAAACAGACCAATGATGGATGCTACAAGTGTGGTAATACTGACCACATGATCAAAAACTGCCCTCAATGGGAAATTGAGTACAAGAAAGAAAGAGCTGAATGAAAGAACAGGAAGAAGGAACAGGTTCAACCAAAGAGAAATAAAGGTTCAACCAAGGCTATGGTTGCTGCTTGGGGAGAAACTTCAGATGAAGACTCAGAAGATGAAGCAGAGGAGGAGCAAGCACTAATGGCCATTGGAGAATCAGATGATGAACAAAAGGTAAGTATTCTTCATCTCAAAGACAAGATTAAATTCTTGTCTAAAGAAAGGCTGGTTGAGCTATTAACAGACTTCATTGATGAGTCTGAGATAATTAATAATGAGAAGGAAGTTATGTCTAGGGAATGTGTGATTCTAAAAAAGGTAAAAGTCTAGAGTCTAGGGCAAATAAGAGTGATAACAAAAATGCTGAGTTGAAGAACCAGGTTCTTGAACTTGACAACAATGTCCTAGAACTTAGGTCTCAAAATCTGAAACTGAAATTAGGAACAGGAAAGAAGATAGTTGATCACACATGTCTCAATCCAGAAGAAAATTTGGGAAAAATGAAAGATGAATTATACAGGAAAGATGAATTCATCAAAGTTTTAAAAGAAGATCTAGGAAAGGTAAAACATGAACTAGACAGAACTTGCAAGCGGAACAAAGCCTCTGATGCTCTCTCCTGGTTGCAAGAGCATCACAGTAGTAACAAAAAAGGACTTGGCTATGGGACTCAAGCTCCTAAATGGGATCCAAAAAGCAAGTACCTCACTCTTCCTGAAAATAAAATCTGCACACACCGTGGTAAGACTGGCCATTACATATATGAATGTAATGCAAAAGAAATGGCCAGTCAAAAGAATAAAGTTTTTGTTAAAGAAAAGAATAAGTTGCCAGGATGGGCAAGAAGGAATTTAATTCATCATTTTGCTTATAGAAAAGGACCCAAACTTGTTTGGGTTCCTAAGACTAACCCCTGATTTCCTTTTTGTAGGTCCAAGTGAAAGGAAGGAGCCAAATATAGTATATGGATAATGGCTGCTCAAAACATATGACTGGGGACAAGGACCAGTTCCTTTCACTTGAGGACTTAAAAGGAGGTAATGTCTCCTTTGGTAATGGAAAGCAAGGTGAGATCATTGGGGTTGGAAAGGTAGGCAAGACTAATTCTCATTCCATAGAGAATGTCTACCTGATAGATGGCCTGAATATATAGCTTAATAAGTGTGTCACAATTGTGTGACAGAGGTAACCTTGTTGGTTTTACCTCCACCAAATGCTTTGTGATTAACCTTACCACTAACAAGATTGTTTTGTAGGGAAAAAGAGTTAACAATATTTACATTGTAGATTTGTCAACTCTTTCAGAAAATGAACTCACTTGCTTAAGTGTGCTAGTTAATGACCCCCTCCTATAGCACAAAAGACTTGGTCATGCCAGTCTAAATCAGCTAAACAAATTAGTCTCCAAGGACTTGGTTGTAGGTTTACCTAATATCAAGTTCAAGGAAGACAAAGTTTGTGAGGCATGTGCAAGGGGGAAGCAGGTAAGGTCATCCTTCAAATCCAAGAAAATGGTAAGTACGTCCAAGACGTTGGAACTGGTTCATATGGATCTATGTGGTCCAATGAGAACCATGAGCAGAGGTGGAAATAAGTAAGTAATGGTGCTAGTTGATGACTATTCTAGATTCACCTGAGTTTTATTTCTAACTTCCAAAGATGAAACATTTGACATGTGTTTCTGCATTTATTAGGAAGACTCAGAAACAATTAGGAAATCATCTAGCATCCATTAGGTCTGATCATGGAACTGAGTTTGAAAACTCTAAGTTTGCTGAGTTCTGTGATGAAAATGGCTTAGATCACAACTTCTCTGCCCCTAGGACTCCACAACAAAATGGAGTAGTTGAAAGGAAAAATAGAACTCTTGAGGATATGGCTAGAACAATGTTACTATCTAGCAAATTGCCTCACAGCTTCTGGGCAGAGGCTGTAAACACTGCATGTTACATCATAAATAGATGCATGACCAGACCTCTAGTAGAGAAGACTCCCTATGAGTTACTTAAAGGGAGAAAACCAAACATATCCCATCTTAGGGCTTTTGGTTGCAAGTGCTATGTGCACAATAATGGAAAAGACTCCCTAGGAAAGTTTGATCCCAGAAGTGATGAGGGAGTATTCTTGGGATATTCTTCACATAGCAAAGCTTATAAAGTTTTTAATAAAAGAACTCTGTGTGTAGAAGAAAGTGTGCATGTAGTATTTGATGAAACTAACATTCTTTCTGAGAGACAGGAACATGAAGATGAAGCCATTGGACTGGTCAAAGACTTGGCTGAAGCATCAGCTCAAGTCAAAATGACACCTGCAGAAGGAACAGGTAATGGAACAGGTTCTTCTCTACAAGGCAACCTGATAGGGGGAAGAAATCAAAGAGGAATTTAAATAAACTCCTTGAAGGAACCTGTTCATAAACCTGTTCCTCATCAAATTGCTGAAACAACCAGCAGAAGTCAGTTGGTTGTAAAACCTCACAAGTATCAAAGTTCTCATCCCATTGAGAACATTATCACTAATCCAACATCTGGAGTCAAAACCAGATCACAATTAAAGAATCTGTGTGCTTTTGATGCTTTCTTATCTATCATTGAACCTAAAAATATTGTTGAGGCTTTGCAGGATGCAGATTGGGTGAATGCAATGCAGGATGAGCTAAACCAGTTTGAAAGAAGTCAAGTTTGGCACCTAGTTCCAAGACCCAAGGATAGATCAGTCATTGGCACTAAATGGGTCTTTAGGAACAAACTTGATGAAGATGGAACTGTCACAAGGAACAAGGCAAGGTTGGTGGTCCAAGGTTACAGCCAAGAGGAAGGAATAGACTATGATGAGACATTTGCTCCAGTTGCAAGACTAGAGGCAATCAGACTTCTCATAGCCTTTGCAGCACATATGGAATTCACTCTTCATCAAATGGATGTCAAAAGTGCCTTCCTGAATGGCTACTTGAAGGAAGAAGTGTTTGTGAAACAACCTCCAGGGTTTGAAAGCAAAGAATGTCCTGAACATGTGTACAAGCTGGACAAGGCTCTCTATGGACTCAAACAGGCACCAAGAGCATGGTATGAAAGACTGTCAAAATTCCTACTAGAGCATGGGTACAAGAGAGGTAAAATAGATAGTACCTTATTCTTAAGGGAAAAAGGTAAGGACCTTCTGTTGTACAAATTTATGTTGATAACATAATCTTTAGGGCCACCACTGACAAGTTAAGCAAAGAATTTGCAAAACTAATGGGAAGTGAATTTGAAATGAGCATGATGGGCGAGCTTAACTTCTTCTTAGGATTGCAGATCAAACAAAGTCAAAGTGGAACCATGATTCACCAGCAGAAGTATACAAAATAACTAATCAATAAGTTTAAAATGGAGGATTCTAAAGAAATAGATACACCTATTGCAACCGCCACTAAATTAGATATTGATGAACCTGTTTCATCAGTTGATCAGAAGTTGTATATGGGTATGATTGGTTCACTTTTGTATCTTACTGCCAGTAGACCTGACATTGTTTTCAGTGTAGGGCTTTGTGCTCGACTTCAGGCAAATCCAAAAGAGTCTCACTTGACTACTGTCAAGAGGATATTGAGATATCTAAAAGGCACTATTGAATTGTGTCTTTGGTACCCTAAAGGTAGTAATTTCAATCTAGTAGGATATGTTGATACTGACTATGCAGGTTTCCTAGTGGATAGAAAAAGCACCTCAGGTATGGCACACTTTCTTGGTTCATGTCTTGTATCATGGGCTACCAAGAAGCAAAATTCAGTAGCCCTATCTACTGCTGAAGCTGAGTATGTGGCTGCAGCCTCTTGTTGTGCTCAACTACTATGGATTAAACAACAATTAGTAGATTTTGAAATAGAAATGGGATGCATACCAATATTTTGTGATAACACTAATGCTATAAGTATGACAAAGAACCATGTTCATCATAAAAGGACCAAGCACATAGATGTTAGACACCACTTCTTGAGAGATAATTATGAGAAAGGATTAATCTCAATAGAATTCTGTGCTACTGATAAACAAATAGTTGACATCTTCACCAAAACACTAAATAGGGAAAACTTTAAAAGGAATAGGTTGGAATTAGGGATGATTATGATTACCTAAAAAGAACCAGTTCAGAATGCAATGAAAAAAAAGGAAAATGAAAAAAAAAAGTTGAAAAAAAAACACATTTTTTGTTAGAAGTTCTGACTTTATGTAAATATCTAGACTAATTCTTACTCAGTCTCATACTCTAATCAGCTTACTCCTGTGACGTGTGTTTATATTAATTCATTGATCTCTTACAAAGTTTTTTTTCTATTCTGATATATGAGGCATAATCAAGAGAAGTTCTACTTGAAGAACCTGGTTCATCAGTATATGCTCATGAGAAAAGGTCAGATATGTTTCTATACTTTGCACAATTAGAAAAATAAATATTCCAATTATGAGCAAAAGTCCTATCCTAACCAAACTCCTAAAAATGTAACCGTTGAGCATTGAACCAGTTTCATTCTCCTAGAATTCTAAAGAAAATGGGACTTTTTCCTAAAAACTAGTGTCATCTATTTATCTCTTAAAGACCGGAGTCCTAATGGGATTAGAATTCTGATTGACCACTGCTAAAAATCATGATGTTACTGCTCCTAATCATACTTCACTTTAAATACACTCCACATATTCCTATTTCAGTCTATAACCTTTATTAAGTGATAAACACCTGATCATCCTCCTTCTCTCTAAAATTCTCCAAAATTCCCAAAATTCTCCAGAAATTATCCGCCATGACTAATCCTCAAGAAAATCCATTAGCTCCCCCACCAGCATCTCTTAACATATCTTCATCTGTACCTCGTACCTCCTAGCGACAACCCTAAAACAAGATTCCACCGGCAGAAAATGTTGGCAAGAAAGACTGTAGTTGCTGGTGCTCTGAGAACAACTCTCAACGAAAAATTGAAAGCGAGTCAAAAAGGGGAAACCTCTGAAAAGGAATCATCTGACTCAAGCTCTAAGTTTGAAGCTTTTGTCTCTACAAGCGATGGAGAAGAACGTGGGTCTTCTGACTCAGACAAGAATCAAGAAACCCCTAAAGAGGTAAATACATGCTATGTTTTTTCTGATGTAGTGGAGAAAGTAGATGATAGGTTTGTGTTGGTGGGATCTGCAAGAGATGTAAGTGAGGGAGAATCAAAGAGGAAGGGAAAGAAAAATAAAGGTGAAATTCTTGCAATTTGTGGAGGAGTTGAGGAGAGTGGCAACAAGCCAGGGGGAAGTGAATCTGGGGAGGCTACTGAAGGTCTTATACACCTGAGTGAACAACAAGATGAACCTAGTTCATCTGTGGAAGAAACCTTGGCTGACATTCTGAAGAAGGTTGGAGCAAGTTATGATCCCAAGAAGCACAAAGCTTTTTCTCAAAAGGCTCCAACTGACTCTAAGACAACAAAGAAGAGCAAGTTGTCATCTCCTAAGTCTCCTGTCCCTTCAGCACCAAAGGTGAAAGCTACTAGAAGAAAGGTAAGGCAAAGTGAGGCTGAATTGCAGAAATCCCTAGAGGCAAGCAAGAAAAAGAAGAAGGACAAAGGAAAAGCTAAAGTTGTGGAAAGTTCTGTGGCTGAAGAAGAGGGAGATGATATGGAACTGGTCCATCAGGAAAGAGGTACAACTGAGAAGGTTCCCACTCTTACACCAAAGAAATCCAAGACTTCTACCCAGAAGCTTCAGAATCTGTATCGGTTGAACCCTCCATGGCAAAAAGAACACGGTCTGCAATCAAAGGAAAACAAGTGAAAGTTCTTGAAGAAGAAGAAGCATGGAGTGGAGAAGAAGAAGAATCTGAAAAAGAACAGGACAGATTTGTCCTCTTTGGCAGGAGAAAGATCTTGAAAGGAAGAATTCTGAAAGACCTGGAGGAGCCAGGCATGAAAGGATTGGTTGATGCCCTGAGTGCATAGAGGTGGAAGGACATGGTTCTTCAACTGGATGGCAGGCTGGCAAGAAAAGAGCTGATATAGTTTATGGCAAATACCACAGTGGTGAATGGGGTTGTTACAAGCTTGGTGAGGGGAGTAAAGGTGCAGTTTGATGCACCTAAATTGGGCAGAATTCTAGACATACCCTGTGAAGGCTATGATGACTATACTAGAAAAAGGTGGCCTTGTCTAGATTCTCTCCCTTCTGCTCTCCAAATCACCAAAAATATCTGTGATACCAAGTCTGCTGAAGAAGTGCCTGAGGCTAGGTTTGTGCAAAAGAGTGAGATGAAGCCTGAGCACAAGGTGCTTTTTGAGTTTGTGAACAAGTGTTTGCTGCCCAGACAGGAGAGAAAGCATACTGCAAATTATATGGACCTTGTCCTTCGGGAGTGTCTTGTGAGAGGAAAGCAGATTAACTAGCCTGCTTTCATTGTCAAGCTGCTGGATAGAGTGATAAATGGCTCCAAGGCCCATGCCACACCTTATGGGTTTATACTGAAAACTGTCCTGGCCAAGTTAGATATGCCATTGAAAAAGTAGGAGATGGCCTCCAGCAAAGAGCACTTTGGAATCAAAACTCTACATGCTTATGACTATCTACTAAGTGTAACCCCAGTTGAACTTGGTTCATCCTTGAAGACACCTGTGAACAGCAAAGTTAGGGCATTGGTTCTAGAGTGTGGAATAAAAGATGTAGAAATTGCTAGGCTCTAGGCTCTAGGCTCTAGGCTCTAGGCTCTAGGCTCGCATTGCTGAACTAGAAAGTGAAAGAAATGGCCTCAAAGATGAGCTAGCAAAGGAAAAAGAAAAGAGTGAAGGGATGCTTCAAACAATGCTCAATCTTCTTCAATCCTAACCCTCTAGTTCCTCCAAGCCCTAGAATCAGTTTAGAAACCCCCTCAGTGACCCAGATTCGAGACTTTTCTCTGTTTTTTTTGCTCATGGTTGGATGTTTGTTTTTCTTTTTGTGGTCTGTTTTGTAGAATCATCTCCTCATCAATGACAATGTGCTTTGTTTTCTCTTATTCTATGAAACTTCTCTTATCAATGACAAGCTGATTATTGATTAACTAAATTATGTTTTCACTTGCAGTTGCCCCAGTGGCCATGAGTAATAATTAACATCTGGAATTCATATAATATGTAACTTTTTGATGATGCCAAAAGGGGGAAGAGATATTGTGCTTTACTTTGTATTCTAAAATAATGTGATGTTTATAACTTGATTAAACCTGGTCCTTAATGATAAGTTAAATTAAAGTGTGAGATAATTAAGCTGAGTTCCACAGGGTCTCTGATCAATAAAAGCAGAGAGTTTGTCATCATCAAAAAGGGGGAATTTGTTGACCTAAGTTTAGATAAAGTTTTGAAGATTGACCAAATGAACTCAGTCATGAACCAGGTCCATCATGTGAGACACGGTGTTGATATGCTTACACATGTGACATACATGTGAAGAAGATAAATCTCAAGGATCAGTAACAATATCTTCTGAGTTGATCAAAAATGTTGCATAAGATAAGGAGTTGAAGTCTCCTTATGTGAAAAGAACTACATATGGATCAAGGATAAGGATTGGAGTTTGAATTATTCTAGGACTCGAATTTGATAAAGGATCAGCAATTCAAATTTTAATCAAACTCTGATTACTAACTCTATAAATAATAATGATTGTTCTCTTTTACAGGGGATTGCACATACGCAGAAGTTAAACTAAATTGAGAGCAAAAGAGCTAGGCGATTTTGCAAGCAATTTGTGTGTGATTCAAGTGTGCAAATCTGAAGCTACATGAACCAAGAGTGAAGAACCAATTCCATTGTGCCTTTCTTTATTTCTAGTTAAATTGTAGTAGGTGCTTTTCATGTTGTACCTTTCAGCTTTTATAGAAGCAATTGTATTAGGTACTTTGAGTATTCAAGTTAGAGTTAACTTGAAGGTGTCGCAACAGTTGAGGTTGTGTGCTACACTGGGATTAGAGTTTAATCCTTAGGTTTACAAAGAGTTTTGTAAATATTGTTTTGGCTCAGTGATTTTAGTGGAAGTTTGGAAAAATCCTATTGAGTAGTAGGTCATGGTTTTTTCACCTTTTGAGCCAGGTGTTTTCCGCATAAAAATCTTTGTGTTCTTTATTTTATGCACTATTAATTCCGCAAACAGTCATAGTAAGTACATCTAGAAGAACCAGGTTCTTCTAGTGCGAAAATCAAGTACCACACAAATCCCCCCCCCCCCCCCCTTATTGTGTGGTATTGACGTTTAGAACATCAGGCACATATCCATCGGGGATGGCAAACTTACTTCCATAGTCTTTTCAACGAGGAAGGGGACAAAGATATTGTTATGGATGATTTGGGATCCTCTGAGAGTCGTTGTGACTTTAAGTACTGTAGGCGGATTAGAGTTGAGGAGGTTGGGGGCTATATATAAGATGAGCAACTGGGCCAGATGAAATCCCGGTGGAGTTTAGAAAGAGTGTGGGTAGAGCAGGCTTGGAGTAGCTCAGTAGGTTATTTACTGTCATTTTTAGGAAGAAAAAGATGCCCGAAGAGTTAAGATGGAGCACGATGGTTCCTTTGTACAAGAATAAGGGTGATATCCAAAATTTCAATAACTATCGGAGTATTAAGATGCTTAGTCATACTATGAAGGTGTGGGAGAGGGTGGTGGAGCTAAGGGCAAGGAGAAGTGTGCCTATTTCAGAGAACCAGATTGGGTTTTTGCCAGGGCGTTCGACTACATAAGCCATTCACCTTGTTAGGAGATTGATGGAACAATATAGGAAGAGGAAGATGGACTTGCATATGGTGTTCATCGACTTAGAAAAGGCTTACGATAAAGTCCCGAGGAAGATTCTGTGGAGATGTTTGGTGGCTAGGGAGGTACCTGTGGAATACATTAGGGTGATTAATAACATGTATGATGGAGCGAAGACCTGTGTGAGGATAGTGGGAGGGGTCTCGGACCATTTTTTGGTCATGAAAGAGTTGCATCAGGGGTCGGCACTCAACCATTACCCTGGCAATGGACGTACTGACTTGACTCGCCACATCCAAGAGGTGGCGTGTTGCATGTTATTGGCAGACAACATTATTTTGATTGACGAGACACGTGACGGTGTTAACATGAGGTTTAAGGTATGGAGACAGACCCTGGAGTCTAAAGGCTTTAAGCTAAGGAGAACCAACACAGAATACTTGGAGTGTAAGTTTAGTGGTGCTACTCGGGGAGTGGAAGGGGATGTGAGGCTAGATTCAGAAGTCATCCCGAGGAAGAGAAGTTTTGAGTACCTTGGGTCTATTATATAGGGAGATGGGGATATTGATGAAGATGTCACACATTGTATTGGTGTAGGGTGGATGAAATGAAGACTTGCTTCCGGTGTTTTGTGTGACAAGAAGTTACCACCAAAACTTAAATATGTTTTATTGAGCGGTGGTCAGACCGGCTATGTTGTATGGGGCTGAGTGTTGGCTAGTCAAGAGCTCCCATGCCCAGAAGATGAAGGTAGCAGAGATGAGTATGTTGAGATGGATCTGCGAATACATCATGTTAAATAGGGTTAACAATGAAGTTATTCAGGACAAGGTGGATGTGGACCCTATTGAGGACAAGATGCGAGAAGCACGACTTAGATGGTTTAGATATCTGAGGAAGAGAAGTACAAATGTCCCGGTAAGGAGGTGTGAGAGGTAGACATTGAGGGCCTTAAGAGAGGTAGAGGTAAGCCGAAGAAGAGTTGGAGTGAGGTGATTAGGCATGACATTGCGCAGCTACAGTTGACCGATAATATGACCCTTGATAGGAAGGTGTGGAGGCCAAGAATTAGGATAGTAGGTTAGGTAGTCTAGATTATTCATACTTGTAGTGTTAGTACGTACTCTCACAATTGGTTGGTATTAGATTTCTTTGAATACCTATCATTTTTTTGCATTTCGATCATCTTACTATCTTGTTATGTATGCTGCTTTTACATGATTTTTCGGTGTTGTCCCGTATTGTTTTCTTGTTATTATTGTGGTACTTATGCTTTCCAGAGCTGATGGCCTATTGGAAACAACGTCTCTATCTCCACAAGGAAGGGGTAAGGTCTGCGTACACACTACTCTCCCCAGACCCCACTATGTGGGATTATACTGGGTATGTTATTGTTGTTGTCGATTTTTATTACCAAAAACAAATTTAAATGAATAAGGCAAAAAACTTGTAAACTGTTTTCTATTATGAAAAATTTCTTATTTTCATCATTTTAGCATATGTAAATTCTTAAAAAGTTTAGTGGCATGAATAGATTAAATTCATGTATCCAGTAAAAAGATTAGTGAAATAGGTTAGTAAACTTGACAAATAAGAGGCATAGTACTACTAATATTCTTTTAAAAATAAAAACAATAGAAAGGGGGTATGCTAATATTTAACCACTTGAGAGGTATGTGCTACAAGACGAGAGAGGAAAGGTTTGTGAAATTATCCTTCAATTTTATATTTTATATTTATTTCTTGCACTACTAAAAGCATCCAAATATGACTAGGATTCTATAGGGTTGGGGTTGGTCATATTTGATGCCGCCTAACTTGGACAGAGAAGTCAGAGAGGACTTTTGTTTTTTAAGAGAGATAGTAACTGTTCGACTTCTTACCCCATTCGCTGCATTTTTGCATTGGTCAGATTCTGCTATTTGGAGCAAAAGGCGTCACATTTACTCATTCGTTTTTTCTCCATTTCTGATACAGGGGTAGTTGGAGATGCCTAAATTACTTTTCTGGTTGGAAAACTGAGTTTTTGTTAGGTGAAGTAGACATTACTTCCTCTATCCGAATTTACGTGGCATAATTCTTTATTAACCATAAGTTTAGGCATGGAATTTTATTCTTTTAAAAATAAAAATTACATATTTTGAAAACTACACAAGAAAATACTACAAAACACAATAATTAACAATTTATAATATTGAAAAACCATATGAAAAATCACAATCAAAGAAGATATTATTTAACTCTCAAAATTTGAATATCACTAAATAAATTGGAACATAGGGAGTATAAAAATATTTTAGACTACTTGGTTAATTTGATCCAAACAATAGCTAAATTTTCATATCACTTAAATTGCGGTACTATATAATTGAACTCCTAAAAAATTACACCCGCGCACATATAGAGAGAGAAGCTACCAACCCCCTAATATTTCAACGCAATGCTCTATCCGTTTTGCTTTGGCAAATGATTCAAACTTTTGTCATTGATCTTATCTTTGATCCCTTCACGTTTTCAAAGTTGTCGGGTTTTTTTATGTTTTCTTTTTCTTTTCTTTTATTTCCGAAACAACACTTGCTAACCCATATTAGGCGTGTCAATGGATATTTGAAAACCGACTAAATCGACCGAATCGCACGATACCGAACCGAATTTTAGGTTTCTTTTTAAAAAAACCGTAGGTTTTATATAAATATAAAACCGTACCAGTAACTAGGGTAAGTTTTTTATTTTATAAAAATAAACCGAAAAAATACCGAACCGTACCGAATAAATTTTATATGTAAAAAATATATTTATATAGTAAGTTTAAAACTTATAAAGCATTAAATTTTTCATTGGGTCTTGGAAGTATGAAAAATGTTACAAGCCAACAAGTAATTAAACTCAAAATACTAATTCCTAAAATCTATTATGTTATTTATACTTAAACTAAGTTATTTCAAGTATCTTTATTAGCAAGATACAAAGTGTTCTAGCGATTATGCGTAGCAAATTATAATGTATTGAATATATTTCCGTTCATACAATTTAGATTTATCTTTTTGAATATTTAATATAAACTTTATTCCTGAGTCCCGACTTGGTTAATATTTTTTCACTCGTGTCGAATAGTTGGTTTCTTTTACGTTGCTGGCGAATAGTTGATGGATCTATACTCTAGCCATCTTTCATATTTTTTAATTCATCACCTTTTAAACAGTAAAAACGTCTAGAAAGTTTTGCTAAGTCCTACATGACATTTAAAAAAATACCGAAAATTAACCGAATCGTACTGATACCGAAGTGAAACCTACATGATTGAGACGGTTTCGAAAAGTCTAATTTTAATTATACATAATAGAATAATCAAAAAATTGATATGATACAAATTTTATAAAATCGTACGAAGGTAACCATTGACACCCCTAACCCACATTACTTAAATTACTTACCTCTTTCCCTAACCTACTCAACAACAACGACAACGACAATTACATATACCCTTCATTTCTTTAATCCCTACAACTGGATTATATTTCCATTAAGCTATTTTGCATATAAATAGGACTCAGCCAACACAATCCACAATGCAACCGTATTCTTTTTTCCTACACATTACCATTTCTTGTATATAAGATTAGAGGGGGGAATAGCTTAAAGTTCCATTTTTTTCTTGATTCTTGATTCTTGATTATTGATTCTTATTTGGTTAGTGGAAATGGGTAGTGTTGGGTTGTTGAAGAATTCCGCCATGGTTTGTGCTCCATTATTGGCCCCATCAGTGGAGCAATTGGTTGATGGTATGCTTCAGGCAAAAGCACAAGGTGCAGATTTAGTTGAGATTAGGCTGGATGGGATCAACAACTTTCAACCCCAGAAAGATCTTCAACTCCTTCTAAATAATAATCCACTTCCTGTTCTCATTGTTTACAGGTATCAAGGTTCATTTGTTGTTTATTTTTTCGTGCTATTTGTTGAATAAAATTTCATGCTCTTTCTGTCATTACCAGTCTACTGTTATATATCGCCAAAAAATGCAAATGAATGACAGCAAAGTCTGACAATAACTGAGTTATGAGAAGATGGCTTTGGGTTTGGGTGGGTTGGGGCCGGGGAAGGGACCACAAGTTACAGTAATGGTAATTAATGGTGTGTTCGTAACTTCTGTGGATTGATAAAATCCACGCCCAAATAGATGCAATGTTTCTTTTCCATTTACTATTTCTGTTTGGTAACGGGGAAAGGAAGAGATATTTTAAACGCAAAAAAACCATGGACGTTGCTTAAAACAAAGTTAGTCAAATGTATAGCCTGTTTGGCCAAGCTTTTTTTTTTTAGGCAAAAAGTATTTTTTTTTTTTTTCAAAAATTTTTTTGGCCAAGTTTTTTTTGTACCAAAAGTTTTTTGGCCAAAAATTCTTTTGGCAAAAAATTGAGGTGTTTGGCCAAGGTTTTGAAAGGAAAAAAGTACTTTTGAGAGAAGCAGAAGCAGTTTTTGAGGAGCAAAAAAAAAGTAGTTTCTCTCCAAAAGTACTTTTTTGAGAAGCATTTTTCAGAAAA
>MU789773.1:53288-71146 GCA_026770625.1 Nicotiana glauca
TTTTTTTTTTAGGCAAAAAGTATTTTTTTTTTTTGTCAAAAATATTTTTGGCCAAGTTTTTTTTGTACCAAAAGTTTTTTGGCCAAAAATTCTTTTGGCAAAAAATTGAGGTGTTTGGCCAAGGTTTTGAAAGGAAAAAAGTACTTTTGAGAGAAGCAGAAGCAGTTTTTGAGGAGCAAAAAAAAAGTAGTTTCTCTCCAAAAGTACTTTTTTGAGAAGCATTTTTCAGAAAAATATACTTAGAAGCAGTTTCTAAAAGTTTGGCCGAACACTAATTACTGCTCAAAAATGCTTATCAAATTTATTAGTCAAACACAAACTGTTTTCTATCAAAAGTACTTTTTTTTTTTTTAAAGTACTTCTAAAAATTACACTACTCAAAATAAACTGACTTTAAAAACTTGGCCAAACAGGTTATACATTTACGACCGGAGTTTGATGATTAAATAATGTTCCACTTGATAAAAAATTAAAAATTCTTAGCTAAACATTACCTACTTATTTGTCAAAATAAAATAAAATAAAAGCACTACCTACCTACAAAGTGGTTAAAAGAGTAACGTTTTTGTTGACTTAAATTGGGAAAGAAAGCACTGCTTACCTACAAAGTGGATACTTATTATTTCTCTCTCTCCACTTCTCTCAAACCTAACAAAGGATGAAATTTTCTTACACTTTCTCCTGTCCTCCCCCCCAACCCCCTTTTTTTTCTTTTTTTTTTTTCTTCTTTCTGATGTCTTATTTTCTGACTTTCCAATTCTTTTCTTTTTCCATATATAGGGGCGGCCCGGGAATTTTGTGACCTAAAACTAGGAGTGTCAAACGGGCGGGCAGGACAGGGCGGGTCGGATATGGTTCAGGTCGAAACGGGTAATGAAAAAATGAATTAATTATCTGACCCGACCCATATTTAATACGGATAAAAAAGGGTTAACCGGCGGATAATATGGGTAACCATATTATCCATGAATTCTTGCATATGATCACTTTTGGGAGAATTCTTAGTCTTCCTAATTTGAGGAACCCCAAATGTGAGACTTTACAATTATAAAAGTTAGACCCATTGGTTATCCATTTAAATGGATAATATGGTTCTTATCTATATTTGACCATTTTTAAAAAGTTCATTATCCAACGCACTTTTAGTTGGATAATATGAGTGGTTAACTATTTTTTTAACCATTTTGCCACCCCTACCTAAAACCAAACTTTACGAGGGACCTTAAATTTTTTAAAATAAATTTATTATTTTTTTATCTGAAATCGATTTCTACAACTATTTTAGATGAAAAGTTATTAATTTTCTTATTATCAAGTTCTCCTAATTCGTCTTTCTCAATTGACAATATTACTGATCCATTTAACCTCTCTTGATATTACTGATCTTAGGTAAGATTTAATCAATTTTAATTTTGAAAAACTTCTTTCCGCTAAAGTAAGGTTACATGAGTTATTAATATTAATTTATTAGCAATATATGCATTTGAAAAAGAATCAAACCTTTTTTTATTAAATATTAATTAAATTATTATCTTCTAATTGTACTATTTTCCTTAACATTTTGAATTCAAAAAATAAATCTAAATTATCAATATCAGATTGATTATTATGCTTTCAGGAACATCCAATTAAGGCACTATCTTTTAAAATTTCTATCATCTAGTTATCTCAATTTTTTTACCGCTAAATAGAAAACTAAAAATATCTTCATATGCTTCGAATTATTCAAATCTATTTTGAAGTAAAAAAATAGCCTTGTCTACTATGTATAAAAAGTACTCAACTCTAAAAGACTCTTTGAGAGATTTTGAGAATTCATTATCAACATTCTTATCAAATTGTTTCTTCCTATATATCTCATGTTTCTTCGAAATTCGAATTCAATATTCATTACAAATGCAATTTCCTTGGCAAAAATCATAGCAGTTGTAAATCCGTCTTCTCTATATTTGTTAAAGAAAGAAATCAAAATTTTCACTTCACATAACTTTTTTTAATTTATATATAACTTATTAGGTGTAAAAAAAAATGGGGTCCCACAAATGTGGGGTCTAAAGCAGTTGTTTTACCGGTCCTGCATACATATTTAAATGATAGACAGTTATCCTTTTTCAAGCTAGTTAATCATTTGTTAGAAACAACAATGTGCAATAGAGTAGTTTTTGTTTGTCTTTAGGCTTGTTTGTTGAATAAGTCATTATACTGAGCTTCAGGCCAATATGGGAAGGAAATGAGTTTGAAGAGGATGATGACCACATCCACAAGCAGTTGGAAGTCCTTCGGTGGGCTAAAGAATTGGGAGCTGATTATATTGAGTTGGACCTCAAGGTATGTACTATGTAATGCAAGTCCCTCGATGGACAAGTGTTATGAGTTGATTTTCCACAATTGACTTGTTATGGATGGTTATGCAAATTTTGGTTCCTTAATCTCGTATGTCTCGTCTTTCCAGGTTTATCGCATTTTTTGTATTTTATGGAGTATCAGTATCCAACAAACATAAGAAATATCTGTATATTTATATCAGTTATTTGTTGGCTCTAAGAACATTTATTTTGGTATTGTAGAGAGTTTATGAACTTCTAATTCAACGTATTGTTGTTCAGATAGCTAGCGAGTTCACGAAAAAAGAAAAATCGAGGTGGAGTAGTGGTTGTAAAGTAATTGCATCATGCTTTGTGGACAATGTGACCTCAAAAGAAGACCTCAGCCAAGTTGTTGCACGCATGCAATCTACTGGGGCTGATATCCTCAAAATTGTTACAAATGCAGATGACATTACAGGACTAGAGAAAATGTTTCACTTGCTTTCACATTGCCAGGTATTGGTTCTAGTTGATACTCATGTCTTTTCCCTTTACATGGATCATGTCATATATAGTGTAATGGATAATTACAGAAATTTGTCCCCTTAGAATTAGACGAGGACACTTGGCATATTCATACTGGTTAAATCATCTGCTTCAGTCAAATAAAACCAAATATAATGGAGTTTAGTTTAGAAACAACTTTCATATTTCATAGAAGATATGAAACATGGATAAACAATGCAATTCCCTATATAGTTTTCCATGTATTTTTTAGTTTAAAAGAACAAGGAAAAGCTTCTGCTTATTTTCATTAATTGTTTACCTATTTTAATCTTTAAGTTGAGGTGATGTTATATCAGCTTACTATCTGCAGGTGCCACTTATTGCATACTCTCTTGGGGAAAGAGGTCTCATAAGTCAGTTGTTGGGCCCGAAATTTGGTAGTGTCGTAGTATATGGATCTCTTGATTGTAATGTTGTACCTGGTCTGCCTACTCTCGGCAGCCTTAGACAAGCCTATGGAGTTGATTTTATGGATACCGATACTAAAGTGTTTGGGCTCATCTCTAAACCAGTGGGTCATAGTAAAGGACCTATTTTGCATAATCCTACATTTAGACATGTTGGGTACAATGGAATTTATGTTCCAATGTTTGTCGATGATCTTAAGGAGTTCTTCAGGGTCTACTCAAGTCCCGACTTTGCTGGTTTCAGGTATGTCACGCACTAATCATTGAGCTATCACTGGACTTTATTGTTGAATTGTGTAACTTTGATATTGGGAATCTGGTCCTTATATGTTCCTATTATATTATGAATTGTAGTGTTGGGATCCCTTACAAGGAAGCAGTGGTGAGTTTTTGTGATGAAGTCGATCCACTGGCTAAGGTTCGTATGTAAATCTACTTTCAACTGTATCTTTAATTCATTTATGGCGTATGGAACAAAATGATTGACATAACTGGACTTCGATGTCCTGGAGATTTTTCTTTTTTTGGCCTGAGTAATGGCATTGACCTATGTATCAGTAATGACACTTCAGAAGATTCAGGTGCAGCAAAAGCTTGTAAACTTTAATGGTATTGGATTCACGATAAGAAAAATACTCTATTTTTAGTTTAATACTAGATGACTCTTGCGGAATTCATACAAGAAAAATATGGGCACATATTGATTTCCTTTTCTGTATATTGTAAATAAGCAGTCAGTACTAGTGGTTTTTCTCTTGTAACTGGATAAGCTTTTACTAGTTATTGCACAAAGATATTTAATACAAGTTGCCATCGTTTCAAAGCTTATTTAAAAATAAAAATTATATCGCATTATGTCAAGCACAATAATCCATTTTCTGCATTCCCTCCTAATTTACCTTAGTGATGTTTGATTAGTCTATAGGGGCTGTAAATACTATCATACGGAGGCCTTGCGACGGAAAGCTAATTGGTTATAACACAGATTGTGAGGCTTCTATAACAGCCATTGAGGATGCTTTGAAAGGTAGAACAGAGTTATTAGACCATTTTCTTCTTACCAATCTGTGTGTTCTCTTTTGGCTAGATAGAGCTTAGTTTCACTTGAGCAATTATATTCAAGGTGACTAACTGAGGAATATATGTATAGTGAATGGGCGTACAAATGGAGCAGCTTTTCTTCCTTCTCCACTCACGGGTAAACTGTTTGTGGTGGTGGGTGCTGGAGGTGCAGGAAGAGCGTTGGCATTCGGAGCCAAGAGCAGGAGAGCTGAAATTGTGATTTTTGACATCGATTTTGATAGAGCAAAGGCTCTTGCTGCTGCAGTTTCTGGTGAAGCTCTGCCATTTGAGAAATTAGCTTCTTTTCAGCCTGAGAAAGGTGCAATCCTTGCCAATGCAACACCTATAGGAATGCATCCAAATAAAGATAGGATACCTGTTTCCGAGGTATATATATATCTCTCAAATCATTTCCAAAACTTTCTTTTCTTTTTTATATGTATATACACAAGTATTATTTGAGATTTTTACTTATAGGCAAGCTTGAAGGATTATGTTGTGGTGTTTGATGCTGTTTATACACCTAGAAAGACTAGTCTGCTGAAAGACGCTGAGGCTGCTGGAGCAATCACTGTCAGTGGAGTTGAAATGTTTCTTAGACAGGCCATTGGCCAGTTCCAACTTTTCACCGGAGCTAAAGGTAACTTTCTACCTGATTGTGTTGAACATTTTCCTCAATTGAATCTTTTTTTTTTTTGGCTTCCTACCCGGTGTCCGGTACTCGTATTGGAGCTCGACTATATCCGGACTATATCCGGATTCGCGCCGCGTAGGACCTCCTTTCGGGGGAAGCGCTCCCTACCAAGGATTTTTCCATACCCAGGCTCGAACCCGAAACCTCTGGTTAAAGGAATAGTAGTCTCATCCACTGCACCACATTCTTTGGTGGCAAACAAAATTGTGCTTCTTTTCATCAAATATAAACCGTAAACTACTAATTTATATTTCAAATATTCTATCTTTTGCAGCACCCGAAGAATTCATGCGCGACATCGTTATGGCAAAATTCTAATTATCAAGAATTTCCATGAAATTTGTTTCTCTTCAGAATCAGGCCGGCTCTAATGTTATCCAAGTAAGGCTTTTGCCTTAGCCCCCAAATTACGGGGAGCCCCATTTTTTAGAAATAATAAGTTTATAAGTATTTAAAAAAATGCTAATATTTATGTAGTACTTTTCATAAAAGGTGGAGTTTTTTATAACAGTTGTCTCAGATTAACAATGTCTCAAGATAGATTAAATGGTTTGGCTATATTATCAATTGAAAAAGAGTTATTAGAGGAAATCGATTGTAAAAAAATTAGTAACTTTGCATCTCGAAAAGATAGAAAAATAGGCTTCAAATAAGAATATATATATCATAACTTTCTTTTAAAATTTAGGCCTCACATTAGACTTTGACTTTAGGCCACGTATGTGTTTGAGCCAAGCCGCCCTCTTCAGAATGAACAGAAAATTTGACCTGACATGAAACACGGCGACAGGGTTGGGAAAGGAGAAAATATATGCAAGAAATCTTTATGTTCGGAATAACTTTTTTTAATTAGTAAGAGAAGATATTAACATAAATGTATTTATCAGTATATTTAAGACAATTGGCTAGTTAGTATTAAGTGGATATTAAAGCGAAAGGAATGCTTTCCAAGTTGTAATTCAACAATTTATGGAAATTTGATTACATTTAAAGAAAAGATCGTAAGTTTTATTTCTTAAAAAATGTACCTTAATTTTTGGTTTTCTAGAAGAAGATTCATATCTTATTGGGAAATTCTCATCTATCTATATTATATTCTCCTATTCAAAACAAGTGATTTTTTAGATGTTTTCACACAAATTAAGAAATTCACTTTTTTTATTAATTAGCAATGAAATTGATCATGTTAACCTTTACTATCTCTTCACATAAGCACTCCTAACACATACTCCAACACTATTTACTCCAAGGGCAATGTAGGAAAAAATAATTAATTTATTCTTGAAATTTGGAAAAATCACTTATTTTGGATCACAAAAAAAAGTCAAAAAATCACTTCTTTTGGACCGGATGGAGTATTATCTATCTATCTATACCATTATCTATCTATATCTATCTATTCTATATCTTCTATACTACATTAAAAGCAAGAAGGCTCTATCGAAATGTCGTCCGCCCTTTTTATCCTTCGTAAGTGTATTATATGCTGGATATAATTGTAAATGTAATAACTATTTTCTTCAAAATAAATAAAAAGTTAATTATCGGCTAATTCAAATTCCATTATCTATTTGGTCTTAGTTTAGGACACGTCCTTTCGATCAGTTTGGGATTCAAATTCCATCTTAATTTAGGACTCAATTTCTTCAATTAGGCTTCTCCTTTTGTTTCTTTCAAAATAAATAAAAAAAAACTAATTATCGGCTAATTCCAATTCCATTATCTATTTGGTCTTAAAGAACACGTCCCTTTTGATTTATTTGGGATTCAAATTCCATTGTTCATTTGGTCTTAGTTTAGGACTCAAATTCTTCAAAGCTCACTGACCGAATTAGGCTTCTCCTTTCGTTCTTCAGATTGGAATCAATATCGTATTACGATTATCCTTTTCGTTTTTACTCTTTGTTTTGGAATCAATTTAGGTTTCTAGAATTTTACAACTATAAAAGAAAATATTATTCTACTTTCTTGTCATAATTAACTAACGTCCCCATAGTGTATTTGCTTGTCACTTCGGTAAATTTCTATCTTGTACTATATTCTTGAAGTTATGTAATAATTCAACTATATGTCTCATGTATGATCATTAGTTTAAAGTCACTTATAAATGTTGTACTGGTTGTTACGTTGCATTCATCACATAAATTTGGTTAAGTATTCTAACTTATATCAACTTAATATTTTATTAATTTAAGATTTTTATCATTCTATAGTTGATATATAATTTTAATTACTAATTATTATGCCACACTCTATGGTTGATATATAATTTTAATTACTAATTGTGATGTCAGCTGAAGTTGCTCATATTATCTCACTAAATCAAATTTATTACCTCGTCTAATTGAAATTTTAATTACTAATTATTATGTCACACTCTATGGTTGATATATAATTTTAATTACTAATTGTTATGCCAACTTAAGTTGCTCATATTTTCTCACAAAATTAAATTTATTACCTCTTCTAATAGACTATAGTATACATATCACAATTTTAAAATTGTGTTCTTAAAGAATAGCCCTTGACAATTGGCGTCGTTGAATCTACTCAAAAATTTTGACAATTTTCATTGGTTCAGGTAAATAATTGTTCTTATTAAAAGCAACTAAAATTTAAGTTATTAAATATTTTCTTACTTAAATTATTTGATTTAAGATGTCCTAATATATTTAGAACTTTTGAGGCTTACTATAATTATCCAACTTTGACTTTTTCTACATCTTTTAACGAAGAAAATCGTATCTTAGACTAAACTAATAGTTAGGCATTTTATTCCAACTTTAATTCTCAAAATTGCGTAAGAAGGAAAATATCTATTTTTGTTGTGAGAAACTTTAATCTTGTTGCTTATCAACCAATAAAAGAAAAAAAGAGCCTTTAAAACTTCTCTTCCTTTCTGATTACCAAAAGCTAGCAAAAATAAAAATATCCTAAACGAAAATAAAAAATTATCTTTTCAAGAAGGGACGGAATTATCCTCAAAGTATTTAGCAATTTTTAATTTAACTAAAAAGACATATACTGAGTGTAATTATAATTTTGTATAATATGAAATATACCTACTATGAGTAAAAAAAATCCAAACAAGGTAAACAAAAAATAGAACGCTCCTAAATTACCATCGTAAACAAAATAAAAATAAAAACATGCATTCCTAAAATTCATACATAAATAAATGAGAAAATTATGTTTTCAAAAAATAATTAGATTTTGTTCAATTCCTAAAATTGAAGCTAAATAAAAGAAAAATATATATATTTTCGACAAGTAATCGAATTGTAAATAAAGAGTAAATAATTTATTAAAAAATAAATTCTAATTAACTGCTTTTGTTATGTGAATTTGTGAGAACATTGCTCCCTAGAATCAAACAAAAACTTATGAGCCTTTTCTTAACCCTTTTGTATTTACGTTTTAAATTTTTAAGATATTATATTTTTCTTTTTACTTGCTATTAGGGTTCCCTTCACCTTCTTTAGCCAGGGGTCTATCGGAAATAGTTTCTCTGCCTTTTTAGGGTAGGGGTAAGGTTACGTACATCATACCCTCCGCAGACCTCACTTGTAAGATTATACTGGATGGTGGTTATTGTTGTTGTTATATTTTTTCTTTGAATACAACCTAATTTCTTCTTAAAAAGTGTCAAGGTTCTTAATTTGATGTAAGAAATGAATCATCCTTACTTTTTTATAAGATTATATTTAACGTTAATTTATCACTAAAACAAAGAATATTTGTCACGACCCAAACTCCACTCCGGTCGTGATGGCGCCTCTCGTGAAGACAAGGCCAATCAGGCCATTAGAGAACATCTCTTTTAAGCAGTTAAACAATTCATAAGCAGTTTAAATATGATTTAATGATATTAATTAGCGAAAACACAACCCAACACAGCCCTAATCGGGGTGTCACAAGTCACGAGCATCTATTAGAGTGTAAGTATAACCACAAGGTCTAAAAGTGCACGAATCAAGAATAATGAACAAAGGGAGAAAAATGATGCTGCGAACGCTGGTAGTCACCTCATTAAACTCCTATATCTCTGACTCTGATCAGCCAAACCCGCTACCGGGTGAATAAATACCTGCATCTGTACACGGGGTGCAGGGAATAAAGTGAATACTCCAACTCAGTGAGTAATAAAGGTAAATAACAATTGAGCGGTAAGAAATCACGTATAACAAATCATCATGCTGTATAGAAGTGGTGTAAACCTTTTTTAGAAAACAGTAAAGTTGTGAAATCTTTAGAGAAACATCTTAGCTCGGTTTAAACCTCTATTGAAAATGGCTTTTTCAGCAGTTATGCAAGTGAATGCAAAACAAATAGTGCAGATGAGCACAAAATTCCGCCCCTCGGACACAACACTCAGTTATCAGATAATACCGAAATAACAGGTAAATATTGCAAGAAGAAGCACAAACAACATATAATGGCAGACAAATGAAACAAGGTAAACACATCAAACAGTATCGGTACCGCTGCGGCGTACAGTCCGATCCACATATTGTTGTGGCACGCAACCCGATCCATTTATCGTCGACGACGCACACTTGGGGTGTGCAGACTCCGAAGGGCCCCCTTACGGCCCAAGCACAATATCAAGCCATCTCGTGGCATCAAATCTAGGCCCTCGGCCTCATATCAAATCAGTATCTCACTGCTGCGGCGTGTAGCCCGATCCAAAAGTATCATCACAATATAGGCCATCGGCCTTACTCAGTCAAAATCACATACGCCACTAGGGCAACAGTAAAACATGATGCTCAGCCCAAATATTGCTAGAAATATCATTTCAAGTGTTAAAGTAAAATAAGCTTGGCTGAGCCTTAAAACGGTGAAAAATACATGGCTGAGTTCAAGCATAAAATCAAAACAGTGAGGAAATATCAACAACAAATTTTCGAAGGGTTCAAATAGTTGGCACGAAGCCCAAATATGACAATCAGCCCAAATTATGATGATAACAAGTAATTTCAGTTAAATACGCAGTAAATTCATCAATTGGGGCGGACCAAGTCACAATCCCTAAGGGTTCTCTACCCCACGCTCGCTATCCGGCGTGCAAGTCACCTCAATATAGCATTACGATGTGCAAATACGGGTTTTCAAACCCTCAGAATATTATTTACAATAATTACTCACCTCGAACCGGCGAAATCTCTAGCTCACGACGCTCTTGCCTCTCAAATCGACCTCCTCGCGCGTCGAATCTGACCATAACCACAATGAATACATCACAATATGCCAAAGGAACAATATCCAACAGAAAACAATCAAAAAATATTAAAAATTCCGAAATTAGCAAAACCCGAGCTCTGGACCCACTTCTTGAAACTCAGAAATTCTTACACCAACGGGTTCCTTATCTCGCAACGAGTCTATGCATATAAACAACACCAAAATCGGAGTCCAAATGACCCCTCAAATCCCAATTTGAAATATCAAAATTCAAGCCCTAGTTCTTCCCTCTTTAGCTAAATTTCCATGAATTTCAAGGTTAATACAACAATTAAATCATGTTTTTAGTTCATAGGACTTACCTCCAATCAATCCCAGTCGAAACCCTCTTCAATTTCTCCCAAAAAGCCCTCAAGATGCTCAACAATGGTGGAAAATATGACCTAGCTCGCGGAGGAAATGTCTTTAAAAACTATTCTGTCCAGCCCAGATTTTCCTCTACGCGATCGCAGCCCCAGGCTTGCGATGGCAATGAACAAAAATTTCATCTCCAATTTTAATACTATGCGATCGCATACACTTCCCGGCGAGCGCAAAGACCAAGCTCTTTACCCTATGCAATCGCAGACGTTCCCACGCGACCGCGGTGAACAAAAGTCAAACTTCCAAAATTCCCTCTATGCGATCGCACTAACACACCTGCGATCACAATGCATGAACTCCTGACCCTACGCGGTCGCAGACATAACCCTACGATTGAACAACTGACCAGCCCCCATGGATCCTCCTATGCGATCGCAAAGCTCCTCCCGCGATCGCATAGAACAAAAGCCTGCAACACTGACCTGCAATATCCTAAGTCCCAAAAACCTTCTGTTAACCATCTGAAATCACCCCGAGGCCCCTGGGACCTCAACCAAAAGAACCAACGCATCCTAATACATCATTCAAACTTGTTCCAATCGTCAAAACACCTCAAACAACACCAAAACCATCAAATTATATCGGATTCAAGCCTAAATTCTTCTAAAACTTCCGAAACACGCATTCGATCAAAAACCTAACCAAAACACCTTTGAATGACCTGAAATTTTACACACACATCCCAAAATCACATAACGAAGCTACAACAACTCTCGAAATTCCATTCCGACCCTCGGATGAAAATCTCACCTATCAACCGGAATTCGCCAAAATACTAACTTCGCCAATTCAAGCCTATTTCTACACCAGACCTCCAAAATCACTTCCGATCACACTCTTAAGTCACAAATCATCCCCCAAACTAACCGAACCATCGAAAATCATATCCGAGCCCTCTAAAATATAAGTCAACATCCGGTTGACTTTTCCTAACTAAGTCTTCCTTAAAGAGACTAAGTGACTCATTTCTTACCAAAACTTCTCGAAACCAACTCGATCACACAGGACTCGGATAATGAAGCATAAAGAAGTAGAATTGGAGGAAAATGGAGCGGTAACTCATGAGATGATGGATCGGGTCGTCACATCCTCCCTAACTTAAACAAACGTTTGTCCTCGAACATACCCAGAGTTGTTCTAAAAGCCAACCAATCGCTGAATAACCTTACCATGCATATACCCGGGGGTGATCCCACGTCACCCTATCTCATATAGGTCTGATAACACCTTTTAACTAAAATTACACAATCCAATCTATTCCATAAACCATAGAACCACATTTTCACTTCTAAAACCATCAATACGATCAAAACCTCTCACTTATACTTCGAATAGACCCTAACTAGCTGTAGTAACCCATGCCTGCAATCTCAAGTGTAATTATCCGATATACGACGTAACTCAAATACATGTAGCGGTAATTTCTATTAACAGCAGCTGTACACAACACCTAAATACCGGTAGAAACCTCTTATCAACTAAAGTCTCGTTCCAACGCTCCCATATACTGCCAATGATAATGAAACACGCAATAAACCATAACCATCTCTCATATCAGTCATCTATAAGGTTACTTCTCCTTTGGCAAGGACCATAGCAAATTTCTGAACCGAACCTCGATATTTACCCATCAAACATGTTGAAATCGATTCTGTTTGTACTCATTACAGACCCCCAATGATCTCACCCACTCCAACACAATTACTCTAGTGACATGACACACCAAGATAGGCTAAGGCCACAACTTGCGCAGTCCGCGCACCAATAAGCAACAACCCGAACATACTCACATCATGAAACTGACTCAAATGAAAGAGTCGTACCGTAAGCTCACCAATATCATCACATCACACAGCTGAGAACCCGTCTCACATCATAGAAATAGAACACACAAATTTGACCCGCAAGGTCATATTTCCACACAGCTTTGCTACAATACGCGATTCTATCCAAACATTGCTCCACACAAAACACCTCATGTCACTATGCTCAAAATCGACAGCCACACACAATTTGATGTCTGGAACTAAGGCAAATCATTACACCCACGATGAAACAAATAACATACGCCACGCAACCCGATAGGACATAACCGGTACGTCATTCACCGAGCAACTCTCAATTACTCTTCCGGCTCGACTTCCTATGAAACCCCAATAGAACCGCACCATATGTGCCCATAACCAACAAATCATAACGTCTCGCAACACAAAAAGGAAACTCACAGGTCTCCCAGATTACTAGAAAGCTCAAAAACGATCGAATCAACCTACCCCTCAACAATACAATTCGGGGCCAACTAAGCCGACTCAAGGTAGAACACGCATCCACATTGGCCTGCCAACAAACTCATTATCAAGGAAGCCTGAAGTTGCTCCTTCCACTACTATAACTCCTGCCGGAGCCATACGATATGGTGTCCGACACCAAATCAATACCGAACTCCATAACCTCGCCTGACGACATGCCTGGCCACAAGAAACACATCCAATAGTCCCTCAACACCAGAAATGAATCAGTGGTAGAAACCTCTGCACTAACATATATCACGAAGGCCCAATTAAGAAAAAAAATCCTTCCCAGCCGTCCGCTGGTCTTTGGAATATAAACCACTCTGCTAGAACATAATCCGACGCACCTCGCTACTCAACCCGTGACGTTTCCGGCATAGCCCATAGCGGAATATTCCAAAATAACCCAACACTGAGACAACCAGTCTACACCCCAATATCATATCCAAAATCTAACATACCAAGCAAAGAAAGATCCACTCGGGCCTCCAAATCTCGGTAGTTGCTACACAGTGTTGATACACGATCTACAACCGCAACATAGCCTGGATATGAGAGCTCCCAGTCTCCAATTCCATGTAGCACACAAATCACCATACCTGATCCCAAATTCTGCCGCCCGAATACATACCACACCTCAAGTACCCAGTCATTTCACGAGAGATACTCAAAAATTCTTCTATGCCACCAAGCAACTTGAATATCAGCAGTCGATCCAACAAGAAGGTGCCGCAATACTACCGAAGTATCATCAGTTTAAGCACATTACCCTTTTTCTGAGACATATACTCTCGACAAATCACTTCCAATTAGCAGTACCATTTCCATGATTATCTGAAACTACCCATTGCCTAAGAGTTTTATGAACTTCCTTTCAAAACTGAACTGTAACCTAACACATGCCAATCTCGATCCTCCACAACATACCGCATATACCATACCATCCAAGGATAACATGAAAACTTTTATCTCCCTTCCGAGCCACAGACATCTATGCACTCAACTAGTCAAGAACTTCCATTGATCCCATTTAGAAGAAAAATCATTGCACATCCCATGCATATCACATTCGTAGAAAATGCACTTCTCCAATCATGGTAGAAATCAACAAGAACTCTCCTAATTCCGTTTGCACAAATTAAACTGCCAGGACTGAATCCTTCTAACTAGACCAAGCTATGCAAGCCATCAAAACCCAAGAGCATTGTTGCAAAATACCTGTAAGAACCCATTACCTCAAACACTCACAAAGAACAAATCATATCCTTACCATACTGGTCTGGTCTTCTACCAAATTACCCCATCTATCTAAATTTTCTTCTAATTCATCTTCAACCTGATATTTCCTTTTTGTTGTAGCACCACAATCCTCAACTCAAACTTACCTCACGGAATCAAGGATAAAGCCACACCGTTTAAGACTCATATGTTGCTGAATACTTTCTTACACATTCCCAGAAATACCACATTCCAGGTTACTTTATTCTGAAGGACTTCCTGTAAATCTAAATCTGTTACCTTTACAATCCTGATACTGATACATAGAATCCTATAATTAACATAAAAATACCATAAGTCTTGACCTCTTCCAATGAAAACACAGTCTCTAACCACATATACAATCTTAAGATACCCAATTGTCCCCTGTAGAATCTTGAACACATTAGAACCATTCTCGAAAGTCATTCATTCTTTATTCAAACTGTAACTTACCTGACCTAACGAATAGAACCACTCGCGCCTCATTGGCACTCCGATACCGCAAAATAAAATCCTCATCCCAATACAACCAAGCAATTTTCTGCTCTATGCACCTAACATTCTTTACCAACAACACTCTAGACGTTCTGTGATTCTCATACCCTATAAAGGATAATATAACATTTGTCAAAACTTTTCTTTACTCTAGCCATAGCTAATTCCCACATAATAGTTTTTAAAGACATTTCCTCCGCGAGCTAGGTCATATTTTCCATCATTGTTGAGCATCTTGAGAGCTTTTTGGGAGAAATTGAAGAGGGTTTCGACTGGGATTGATTGGAGGTAAGTCCTATGAACTAAAAACATGATTTGATTGTGGTATTAACCTTGAAATTCATGTAAATTTAACTAAAGAGGGAAGAACTAGGGCTTGAGTTTTGATATTTCAAATTGGGATTTGAGGGGTCATTTGGAATCCGATTTTGGTGTTCTTTATATGCATAAACTCGTAGAGAGATAAGGAACCCGTTGGTATAAGAATTTCTAAATTTCGAGAAGTGGGCCCAGGGCTCGGATTTTGCTAATTTTAGGATTTTTAATATTTTTTTATTGTTTTCGATTGGGTATTGTTCCTTTGGCATATTGTGATGTATTCGTTGTGGTTTTGGTCAGATTCGACGCGCGAGGAGACTGATTAGAGAGGAAAGAGCGTCGCGAGCTAGAGATTTCGTCGGTTCGAGGTGAGTAATAATTCTAAATGATATTCTGAGGGTTTGAAAATCCGTATTTGCACATCGTAGTACTATATTGAGGTGACTTGCACGCCGGATAGCGAGCGTGGGGTAGAGCACCCTTGGGGACCCGATTGATGAATTTACCGCGTGTTTAATTAAAATTACTTGTTATCATCATAATTTGGGCTGATTGCCATATTTGGGCTTCGTGCCAACTATTTGAACCCTTCGGGGATTTGTTGTTGATATTTTCTCACTGTTTTGATTTTATGCTTGAACTCAGTCATGTATTTTCCACCGTTTTTAAGACTCAGCCAAGTTTATTTTAATTTAACACTTGAAATGATATTTCTAGCAATATTTGGGCTGAGCATCATCACTCAACATATCCTCACATCACTCAAACTTGTTCCAATCGTCAAAACACCTCAAACAACACCAAAACCATCAAATTACATCGGATTCAAGCCTAAGTTTTTCTAAAACTTCTGAAATATGCATTCGATCAAAAACCCAACCAAAACACCTCTGAATGACTTGAAATTTTGCACACACATCCCAAATCATATAACGAAGCTGCAGTAACTCTCGAAATTCTATTCCGACTCTCGGATCAAAATCTCACCTATCAACCGGAATTCGCCAAAATACTAACTTCGCCAATTCAAGCCTCTTTCTACACCGAACCTCCAAAATCACTTTCGATCACACTCCTAAGTCACAAATTATCCTCAAAGCTAATTGAACTATCGAAAATCATATCTGAGCCCTCTAACACATAAGTCAATATTCGGTTGATTTTTCAAAACTAAGCCTTCCTTAAAGAGACTAAGTGTCTCATTTCTTATCAAAACATCTCCAAACTAACTCGATCACACAAGACTCGGATAATGAAGCATAAAAAAATAGAATTGGGGGAAAACGGAGCGGTAACTCATGAGACGACGAATCGGATCGTCACAATATTATAACTCATGTATTTATTTATGGATGAACACATCCTTTAGCGTTGACAGATCCTCTTATCCTTCAATCATGTACTATTTCTTTAACAGCTTGTTTGGATGGTTATTACACATCGTTTCATAATGTATCGTATCGTATTGTATTGTATATACTATATCGTTTGATGAATACAATGTTTGGATAAATTGTATCGTTTGCCGTTGTTTCATGTTATCATGCACCAGCAATATGAAGAATAAATTTATAATAGTATAAAGAAAAATTATGATACGGGATAAATTTACTATATAAAAAGGCAGGGTAAATGATAAAATTAAATAATTTAATAATAGTGAAGGGTAAGATGAGAGAAAAAGACAAGATAATAACACAACAACACCAAATCAGTCGTTATATAAAGTGGCACATTCCGTCGATACGTAACGATGGATTTAACGATACTACATAATAAAATTTAAGTAACAACCAAAATAAACATCGTGTTTAAAGTAACAATACAATACGATACAATAGGTAACGACCATCCAAACAAGCTATAATAAAACATAATACATAGTCCATCTGCCCTTATTTATATGACAATATTCGAATTTTGATAGTCAAACGGATTTTTCTTTTTGTCGTAATTTTTACATGCCTTCTAAATATTTAGTTTTTTAAATAATGTGACTATAGTACTTTTAAAGTAGTCTTTAGATATGTAAATTTAAAGAATCTATCAATATCAATATTTAAAACCTTTTTGTTTTTAGTTATATTAGGTGAGATACAACAACATAACATATTTTTATCTTACTTAACAAGATAATATAGTTACAACTATTATATAACTAATTCAACTAAAATCATCATCTTTGTATGTTAAGAAGATATTGTTTCAATATATGCAATAATTTATTTTTCTTGTATATATTTTATATTGATTGACGCGAAACACACGTGCAATGCACGTACACTAAAGCTAGTATACTATATTATAAGTGAACACTTTATGTTAAAGTTAATTTACAAATTTACCCGTCAAGAGCAGACAAAAGGTAAATATATATTCCAATGAAGATAAATAAATAGTTAAATTAGATTAATACAAAGTGGGACCCATTAAGATGGTGTAAGAGTATTTAATATTATTCTACATGCAAAATTGCATAATGTAATTAATATTACTATTAAAACTGAAAACCCGTTACTCCTGATGTTAATGAATTAGCTTATAGCTTGTTTGGCCAAGCTTCTTGGGAAGCCAGAAGTGCTTTTTTTCTCAAAAGCACTTTTTTTTCCTAACTTGAGGTGTTTGGCCAAGCTTATTTGGAAAAAAAAAGTGCTTTTGGGAAGAAACAGAAGCAGGTTCAGAGAAGCAGAAAAAAGTAGTTTCTTTCCAAAAGTAGAAGCAGAAGCAGTTTTGACTTTTCTTCTTACCTAAAATAGCCCTAACAAAATATAGTATATACTAAAATAACCCTTAAACCTAATACTTAGGATATTAATTTATAAATATTTTTTCTTATTTTTAGGAAAACTTT
>MU789773.1:71882-82940 GCA_026770625.1 Nicotiana glauca
ATTAAATTTTAAATTAAATAATTATCAAAACTAAAAATTAATATAATAAATATATACCTATAAGATTTTATAAGTATAAATGATAATATATTTGCTATTTAAGATGTATATTTTTTCGTGAATATATATTAATTAATAATCATATATTTATAACTAATATTTTTAAAATAATTTATATATATATATATTTTTTTTAATTTTAAATTAATAATATTTAGTTTAGATAATTACGAAAACTTAAAAAAAAATATACGTTTTGTAAGAATATCATGGAATTCATGTTTGATAAAATAAATTAATATTTATAAATATAGTGTCATAACATTATTCAAATATTTGACAAAACTAATCTACCAATTTTAACTAAAAAATGAACAACATGCAATGTGAGTCAATACCACAAAACAAATAAATTGGAATCATGAATATAACACAATTTCAAAAATTCAAAAAAATAAAATAATTTAATTTATGTCAAATTCCAACATAATAATAGTAAGTCCCAGTGCAACTTAAGATAGGAAACATGATAAGTTTATAACCATATTTAACAATGAAGTTTCACTTTAATTGCATCACTCATCATATGCCAAGTTTATTAATGACTCATTATTTCTAATATTAGGAGGTGTGGTTTCAGAAAATAGAATAATAAAATATAAGCAATTACATGGAATCACAAGAAGTAAAGATTGAGAAATAAAAGATAAATAATGTACAAAGAAAATATATTTATAAATTTTAAAAGAAATTAAAAAGTAAAAATAAATTTAAAAATTTAAAATAATAAAAATAAAAAGTTATAAAGAAAATAAATTAAAATAAAAACAAAAAGGAAAGAAACTAAAAAGCAACCTTGTAATTACACCGTGTAATTACCACCAATTTTCACCTCCCTTTGAGAATTGGAGAGTGTAATTATACCCCTCCAATCACCCCCAATTTCATGGTGACCAAGTAATTACTTGGTTAAACTGTATAATTACACCCAATTATACCCAAATCCAATTCCAAAATGGCTTTACTAACAGGCTCTTAATGAAATTGTTCCATCTACTTAGTAGTAAATGCTTGCTGTCAGCTATACATTTTCTTAATAACGCTTGGTGTACTTTACAAGTAAAAGTTTCCTTCCATATTGTACTTTATTTTCGAACTATTGCTTTCTACTCCCTTCGGTCCAAAATAAGTGATTTTTTTGGTGTTTTCACACAAATTAAGAAATTCACCTTTTAGCATTAATTAGCGATGAAATTGATCATATTAACCTTTACTATCTCACATAAATACTCCTAACACATATTCCAACACTATTTACTCCAAGGACAATGTAGGAAAAAAATAATTAATTCATTCTTGAAATCTGAAAAAATTATTTATTTTGGACCACAAAAAAAGGCCAAAAAATTACTTATTTTGAACCGGAGGGAATATGTAGGGACATGCCTTTATTGGTTATTATGTCCATATTAACTTTCTATAAGTATCATCAAACTTTGTGAATTCAAATTTACTCAGCAATCTTTTGTATTATCGGTACATGTAATTTTTTGGAGTATCTAATCTTCCAAAGTTGACTTTTAATATTTTCAAGCTTTATCTTTTCATTATATCGGTACATCTTTTTATTTAGAGATGGAACTTTTAAATTTATAGAAATCCTTATTTTAATACCCTCGTTCTGTCTTTGATGAATTATAAACTCAAAATTTGATAAGTATTATAAAGCTAAAAAGGAGTGTTTCTCATAGAAGATCCTGTAACGACTCGGTCAGTCGTTTCGAGAGTTATAACCATGTTCTCCTATTTTCTACTTTTTTTGTATTCTTCAGCTGTATTTTGACTTACCAGGTTAGTTGATTCGGGTCCGGAGTGATTTAAGAGTGAATCGAGACACTTAGTCTCATGTGAAGGTTTAAGCAGGGAAAAGTTGATCGGATATTGACTTCTGTGTAGACGACTTCGGATTTGAGTTTTGATGGTTTCGTTAGCTCCGTTAGGTGATTTTGGACTTAGGAGTGCATCTGGAATGTGATTTTGAGGTATGTAGTAGAACTAGGCTTGAATTGACGAAAATTAGAATTTTGGCGAATTTGGTCAACAGTGGAGATTTCGATATCGGGGTCGGAATAGAATTCCGAAAGCTGGAGTAGGTCCGTGTTGTCATTTTGACTTGTGTTCAAAATTTGAGGTCATTCGGACGGGGTTTAGTGGGTTTCGGCAACGTTTGTGGAATTCGGAAGTTTAGAAGTTCTTAGGCTTGAATCCGAGTTTACTTTGATGTTTTGATGTTGTTTTGAATGATTCGAAGGTTCGACTAAGTTCGTATGATGTTATGGAACATGTATGTATGTTTGGTTGTGGTCCCGTGGGCCTCGAAATGTTTTCGGGTGGTTATCAGATTGTTTTGAGTTGAAGAAGTGCAACTAAAGCTGTTGGTTCTAGTATTTTCGCACCTGTGGTAGGGAGCCCGCACCTGCGGGCCCCGCTGAAGTGAAGAGGAGCTCGCAAATGCAGGCAAGATTGAGGTGGACTGGAAGCGTAGGTGAAAGATTAAGAGCGCATCTGCCGAAATGCAGATGCGGAGGTAGAGCGCAGATGCGGAAAAGTATCGCAGAACCCGGAAGGGCGTGCATGTGTAAACTATATGTCATTTTATATATATCAAGTTGAATTTTTTGTATGACATTGTATTCCCTTAACTAAATTTAGTTGTTCAAACAATATCTGATATAATCATCTTACATTCAACAATTAAGTTGGTCAAATAGGCTCACCATTCATCAATTTAAACTTGTATTTTTCCTTCAAATTTAGTGTAACTCATCACACCCATATTCTAATATTATTTCTATTATTTTTAAAAAGTCTGCATTGATTAGCATGGGATAACATGGAGAGTATGTGCTCAGAAACTAGTTATTATAAAAATACAAATATAATATTTATTGACAAAAATATCCTTTGAGAATCAAATTATCTCTTCACTACAATGTACAAAAACATAAACACAACAAATTAATCTTGAAAGTCAAATAACTCTAGGAGTTTATATATTTATCTTTCCCTTCAGTGCGGCAATTTCGACACATGGGAATGTTTGAGTTATATTTGGAGAAGGGATAAAAAAAAATTAATTGATTTTGGAATTTTAAATGTTTACACATCTAATCTAAAAGAAAATATAGTACAAAGCTCTACAAATATTTATACTACTTTAAACGAAGTGAAAAATTCCTACTAGTCTTGATAATAGGTGAATTAGACTATAATTGGACCCTAAAGAACAACATTTTTGTATAGCTTTGTGGTAAAAAAAAAAGTGATAACCAAATGCTCTGATTAGTGTTTTTCATGCTTTTCAGGCTATACCCAATGAAAGAAGTCGATGGAGCACGTTTGGGATCAATTACGGAGAAAAGGAGGTCAATCAAACAATGCCCACGAAATGCACCAAGTGAAGAGACAAAAGCAGAGCTGAACTTGGCCTGCCGCGGTCAGACCGTAACCGCGGTAGGACCGCGACAGAACATGATTAAAGATTCAGAGGACCTCTTTGGCCACGGTCCTGGCGTAACCGCGGTGGGATCGCGGCAGAACGCGGAAAAGTCAGGGACTAAAGTGTCAAGTCGGAAAAATTTGGTGTAAAACCCTTATAAAAAGTAGGAATTCGGCCACATTATGGCAGATTTGTTTTGGAGAGTACTTTTGCAAGAAACACAAGTGTGAGAGATCACCCAAAAACATCATAATTCTTTATTTCTTCTTTTTCTTGCAATTTTCCATGATGAATATTTTCGTAGTTTATTTTTACGTTGTTATGAGTAGCTAAATACTTTAGTATAAGGTTTTGATGGAACCGATTGAAGGATGAACTTCTTGATTATGTTTATATAATTTGCCGGTTAATCTCTACTTGTTCAATTACATGTTTATTGTAGTTAATTGACAGGATCCTCAATTAGTTGTACCTATTTAGTGTGCATAACTCGGAAGAGAGTGCATATTTAGGTAATTGTTGAACACCACCACTCCCAAAGTATAAGAGGGATCTATAACTGCGGGTTTAAAGGCTGGATTAGGGATAACGAATCCTTGAGTGTAATCTAAAGTGAGCTGTAATAAATAGAGTCAGCTAGCGTATCTCGGGAGAGTTCGTCTAGTAAATTATCGCGATTACTCGGGAGAGATTTACGGTAAAAAGAGTGCTCATGATTGATAGAGATATTTTGGCAAATCTATATGAAACATAACCGGAAGAGATTCCATCAATAGGGGAAATCACTACCTTAGAACCTTCCCATTATTGTTGACAACCCACGCATATTTAGTTTACAGCTGTTTATTTACTTTCAATCTTAGTTAGTAGAAATACCATCAACTATTGTTTATAACATTTGGGGAAGTTGATTATAAAGAATTTAGTGATTCCAACAAAGGTAATTGATAAATTAGTTCTCTGTGGGATTCGACTCCGGACTTGTAAACCGGATTATATTTGCAATGACCGCATTGTCCTTTTTTTAAGGCATAGTTGAGCATGATCAAAGTTTGGCGCCGTTACCGGGGAATTAACGGTGTTATCAATTATAATTGAAAGAAGTACAAAAATTCTTAGTGTAGTCAGTTTTCTCTATACCCAATTTTTATGTTGAAATTTTAACGTTTGTTGATTGTGCTGCACAGGTGCATGCCTAGAAACTCATCGAGATCTGGTGAAGTATTTGAAGCATTATCAGATCCCGAGAAAGTTTTCAGGACTTTGAATCGGGCCAACCGGAAAAACAAACAACAACCAACAACTGCACAATTCGAAAAAATTATGGGAGATAACCAGGAAAACCCATTAGTACCAATAGCACCAGTGCCAGACGCTGCTCTCTATGACTGGGTACAACCCACAGCTAAGAATCTATCCACAACGACAGTAGTCCCGCAGATACAGGCTGAGTCATTCCAAATCACAAATAACATGATGCACTTGTTGCAGAATAAGAGACTATTTTCAGGGTCACAAGTTGAAGATCCTCAGCAGCACTTGAAGAATTTCTTGTCTATCTGCAAAACCCAAAGGCAAACCAATATAACTTTGGAAGCAATCAAACTGTTATTGTTTCCATTCTCAGTGACAGGAGCTTCCCAGACTTGGCTGAATTTACTCCCCATAAATTCTATAGCAACGTGGGATGAACTAGTCAAGCAATTTCACAAGAAGTTCCACCCACCCAACAAGACTGCTCAACAAATTGATGAGATTTTGAGCTTTAAACAGAGACCGATGGAGACTTTGCATGAAACATGGGAGCGTTTTAAAGGGATGCTGGTCATATGTCTACACCATAGTGTTCCAGATCTAATGTTGGGGCAGCGGTTCTACATGGGATTGTCAGATAGCGTAAAGAACATTGTTGATGCTTCAGCTGGTGGGGCATTCTTGAGCAAAACATGGAGAGAGGGCCAGAGTCTGCTAGACAAGATGGCACAGAATTCGGGATGGATAACTAGAAATGCACCTATCACTCCAGTGGTGCACTCAGTGCCTTTAGATCCATCCAATTCTATGGCTGAAAATATGGCTACCTTATTGACACAAATGAGCATACTAACCAAAAAGGTGGAAGAGTCAAGGTAGAAACAGCAGGTACATATTGTTGATACTACTAATTGGGGCTTGTGAGCATCTTACATTAGTCAGCCAGTTGGTAATCAGTGGAATGCAGAACACGATCATCATCACTACCCTGAAGACATGAACTATGTGTCTAATTATGGCGGCTAGAGACAGGGTGGTCAGAATTGGGGTCAACAAAATCAGCAGTACAGGCCACCACAGCCACAATTCAACAATGGGAACATGGGAGGTATGATACCCCCCAATAATATGGCACCTTACCCACGACCACAGGGATACAATAATCAGAATCAGCAGCAGGGGTATCACCCACCTCAGCAGCAGCATGGTGGAAGGCAGGAAGATGGGTTTGCTAGACTTGAAGCAATGATGCAGCAGGTTATTGGGTCTAATGCAAAAATTAATCAGAGAGTCGATGCACATGATGCAGTAATCAAAAATATTGAGGTACAGGTGAGCCAGATTTTGATGTTGCTGAACAATCATCCTCATGAGAAACTACCTGCAGATACCGAGATAAATCTAAAAGATCAGGGACCGAAGCAGCTGATGGCGGTGAGTCTACATAATGGAAGAGATCTGGATGAAGAGCAAGAAAGGGCTCGAGAAGCTAGATGGGCTGAGACACTCATACCAGTGCCCATCGAGCTGGATGAATCAACGAAACTGATAGAGGTGACAGTCCAGCCTGCTCAAGAAGAAAATAGCATTCAGAATGAGACCAAGAAAGAAGCTGAAACAGTCCAGAAGCCAGTAGTTGATGTAGCAGCTGATAAAGATCAGTCCCAATTGATTGGGAAGAAGATACTCCCTGCACCCTTCCCCTAGAGGCTGACTAAGTACAAAAAGGAGGAGCAATACAAGAAGTTCTTTGACATGCTGAAGCAAATCCAAGAAAATATACCATTGATTGAAGCTTTAAAGGACATGCCTGGGTATGCAAAAATGATGAAGGACTTGATATCCCTAAAGTTTGATTTTTAAGAATTGGCCACAGTTACTCTTACTCAGACTTGTAGTGCAGTGGTAACTAGACCAATTGCGAAAAAGCTGTCTAATCCCGGGAGCTTTACAATTCCATTCACTATTGGTAATTTTGCTTTTTCTAAGGCACTGTGTGATCTAGGGGCCAGCATCAATCTTATGCCCCTAGCAATTTATAAGAGGTTGGGCATTGGAAGAGCTATACCCACCTCTATGTTGTTGTAGCTGGCTGACAGGACTGTGAAACGACCCTCTGGAATTCTAGATGATATGTTGATTCAGGTAGGGAAATTTGTGTTCCCTACAGATTTTGTGATCCTAGACTGTAAGGTGGATGAAGAGATTCCCATAATTTTGGGAGGACCGTTCCTGGCCACGGGGAGAGCTCTAATTGATTGTGAGACTGGGGAGCTCAAGATGAGACTGACCGGTGAAGAAATAACATTAAATGTGCAAATATCTATGAGGCGACCAAGTGAATTCGCTAATTGCTCTCTTATTAATGCCGTGGATGTAATTGTAGAGACTGATGACGAAAGGATGACTATTGAGGACACCCTTGCTGCATGCGTAATAAATTTGGATAAGGTAAATGGAGAGGATCTGGCGGAATAGGTGTTGGCGTTAGAGGGTAGAGGGTTCTGGGATAGAACCCTAGAGTTTGAGCCCTTGCACTTGGAAAATCGAGAAACTTATCCAACCAAGCCATCCATCAAAGAACCACCAAAGCTGGAATTAAAGCTATTGCCCGCACATCTCAGGTATGAATTTCTTGGACCTAACTCCACATTACCTGTTATTATCTCATCTAGTTTGTTAGATGTGCAGGCTCAACAACTATTGCAGGTATTTAAGGAGTGCAAGACTGCCTTTGTGTGGACCATGGCAAACATAAAGGGGATTAACCCCGCCTACTGTATGCACAAAATTCTACTGGAAGAGGGACACAAACCTTCCAGGGAACACTAAAGAAGGCTGAACCCCAATATGAAGGAAGTGGTGAAGAAAGAAGTAATCAAGTGGTTAGATGCGGGAATTATTTTCCCAATCTCTAACAGCAGCTGGGTTAGCCCAGTTCAATGTGTTCCTAAAAAGGGTGGCATGATGGTAGTTAAGAATGATAAGAATGAATTGATCTCTACAAGAGCCTCCACGGGCTGGAGAATTTGCATGGACTATCAAAAGTTAAATCTAGCCACCCGGAAAGACCACTTCCCACTTCCCTTCATTGATCAGATGTTAGACAGATTGGCAGGGAGATATTTCTATTTTCTGGATGGATACTCTGGGTACAATCAGATCTCCATTGCACAGGAGGATAGAGAGAAGACCTCTTTCACTTGCCCGTATGGCATTTATGCCTTTCGGAGGATGCCCTTTAGCCTATGCAATGCACCCGCCACATTCCAACGGTGCATGATAGCCATATTCACTGACATGGTAGAGGATATAATGGAGGTTTTCATGGATGACTTCTCAGTGGTGGGTAACTCATTGATGAATGCCTGATAAATCTAAATCGTGTGCTTTGAAACAGTGTATCGAGACTAACCTGGTTCTGAATTGGGAGAAGTGCCACTTTATGGTACAAGAAGGCATAGTCTTGGGACACCGGGTGTCGAGAAAAGGAATTGAGGTGGATCATGCTAAGGTAGATGTGATAGCAAAGCTACCTCCTCCAACTTCAGTCAAAGCAATCAGAAGCTTCCTCGGGCATGCCGGTTTCTATCGGTGATTCATAAAAGACTTCTCTAAAATTGCCAACCCTCTCTGTAAGTTGTTAGAAAAAGATCACCCATTCTTGTTTTCTGATGATTGCAGGGTAGCATTTGAGGAGATGAAAAAGAGGCTGGTCACAACACCTATCATAATTGCCCCCGACTGGGAGCAACCGTTCGAACTCATGTGTGATGCTAGTGACTACGCAGTGGGGGCAGTGCTGGGACAGTGAAAAGACAAGCTGATGCATCTAATATACTATGCTAGTAGAACGCTGAGTGGAGCCCAGCTGAACTACACTATGACTGAGAAGGAGATGTTGGCCGTGGTATTTGCTTTTGACAAGTTACGATCATATCTGATTGGTTCCAAGGTAATTGTATATACTGACCACGCGGCTCTCAGGTACTTAATTGAAAAGAAGGAGTCTAAGCAGCGCCTGATTCGTTGGGTACTATTGTTGCAAGAATTTGAGCTCGAAATTTGTGACCGTAAGGGCATAGAAAATCAAGTCACTGATCATCTATCACGACTTGAAGGAGCTAAAAAATCAATCGAGGTCGAAGAGATCCTGGAAATATTTCCAGACGAGCAGCTGCTCGCTACTAATCTTGAGGAAGCGCCATGATATACAGACTTTGCTAATTACCTGGCCAATGGTATAGTTCCTCATGACCTTTCATCTGCCCCAAGAAAAAAAATTTATCGTGATAACCGCATGTATTATTGGGATGAGCCTTATCTGTTTAGAATATGTGTTGACAATATGATCCGGAGGTGTATCCCCGAGATAGAACAATCTTCTATTTTGCAGGCTTGTCACGCATCGGCATATGAAGGGCATTTTGGAGGGGTCAGGACAGTTGTGAAAGTGCTTGAGGCCGGATTATTTTAGCCAACAGTGTTTACAGACGCGCACCTATGGGTGAAGGGCTGCAATGAATGTCAGCGGACGAGGAACATTTCCCGTCGCCACGAGATTCCCATGAACCCGATTCAAGAGGTAGAAGTATTTGATGTCTAGGGAATTGACTTCATGGGCCCCTTTTTCAGCTCATTTGGCAATAAATACATACTTGTTACTATGGATTACATGTCCAAGTGCGTAGAAGCTACTGCGTTACCCACTAATGATGCAAGAGTGGTGGTAGGATTTCTGAAAAAGAACATATTCACTCGATTTAGGAAACCACGAGCGATTATCAGTGATGGAGGCACTCACTTCTGTAATAGAGCCTTCGAAAAGTTGCTTGCAAAGTATGATGTACGCCACAAGGTGGCTACTCCATATCACCCGCAAACTAGTAGGCAGGTTGAAGTGTCCAACAGAGAGATAAAGAGTGTGTTAACCAAGACTGTGAACGCCACAAGAATTGATTGGGCGAGAAAGCTAGATGATGCATTATGGGCCTACAGGACTGCGTTTAAAACATCAATTGGTATGTCACCATATAAGTTGGTGTTTTGAAAGGCCTGTCACCTGCCAGTGGAACTTGAACATAAATCGTGGTGGGCATTGAAGCAGTTGAACTTAGATATTGAAGCTACAGGCACAACTAGAATCACTGAGTTGCATGAGCTTGACGAGTTCATACATCTGGCTTTTGAGAGCACAAGACTGTACAAGGAGATAATGACGAGGTTACACAACCAGAACATTTTTGAGCGACATTTCAAACCCGGGGATATGGTATTGCTCTATAACTCAAGATTGCGGTTGTTCCCTGGTAAGCTTAAGTCAAGATGGTCTGGACCATTTTGAGTGGTTGAAGTATTCCCTTCAGGTTCTATAGAGATCGCCGCTGAGAAAGACTCTCGTACATTTAGAGTCAATGGGCAGAGATTAAAACTATATGTGGGCATGAAAGAACCAAAGGAAGGGTTTGAGATCCACCTGACTGAACCTCAGAGGTCGAGCGAGCCTTAAATGCGCTCACGTGCATCGTGCCGCGATGTTAAATCAGGCACTGCGTAGGAGGCAACCCACGAATGTGTTGTAAGTGTAGTCTGTAATGTCATATAAAAAATAAAATAAAATAAAAATGTTGAGCGAATCTTGCGCTCGTGCCGCGACGTTAAATCAGGCGCTTCATGGGAGGCAACCCACGATAGTAGAATTTCTAACATGTTGTATATTTCCAGGTTAGTGTGGAGGACTTTGCATCACGCGCCTGGACATAAAATGGGTAAGGTAGGAATTAAAAGAGGTAAAAATAGTGCCTAAGGGGCAAAACAATGAAAAGAACCTCGGAATTGGCATCCAGGAACAGGCCCACCGCGGTCAGAGACCATCTCTGAAGTTGGTTCACCGAGGTCACGGCGTAACCGCGGTGGGACCGCGGTCAGAGACCCTCTCTGAAGTTGGTCCACCGCGATCGCGGCATAACCGCGGTGTGACCGCGGTAGGTCGGGCCAGGCCTAGGTACGATTTGCAGAAATTTTTTTTTTAATTTTTTTATTTTCTATTGTCCCCCTCCCCCTTTAATTACCCTACCCTAATCCCACCCCACCCATTACCAACCTCCCCTTTTCCTTCTATTCTCTCTATCTTCTCTCTTCTTCTTTTTCTTCTTCCCAAATTCTCAATTTCTCCATTCTTCTTCTTCTTCTTCCCAAAACCCACTCTCTCTTCTTTCTTATTCTCCCCATAACCCAAAACCCCCATTTGTTTTTCTTCCTTCTTCTTACCCCCTTCTCCATCCAAACCCTAACCATCCACCAAC